>JANHFX010021767.1:0-13269 GCA_027560015.1 Chloroceryle amazona | reverse complement strand
ATTGCAGGGGAGGTGGCCGGGGCTCTGAGCACCCTGCTCTGGTTGCAGATGGCCCTGCTCCCTGCAGGGGGTTGTACCAGATGAGCCTGACGGGTCCCTTCCTACCCAAACCAGTCTGGGATTCTCTCTCCTTGCCAGCTCCCCGTGCCAGGAGATCCTGCTGTGGTTCTTGGAGAAGTCGGAGCGAGAGGTCTCGCTGTCCGTGCTGGAAGGCTTCGCGGGGCTGAACAGCAGCGTCTGCACCCTCCACCCACGGTGCCAACAGCGATGGGACGAGAAAGCCACCCGGGCTGGCCTGGGAGGGCGGCTGAGGTCCCATCAACCCAGAGCCCAAGGAAAGATGGTCCCACTCCCTCGGTGGCAGAGGGTTTCATCCTGCGGTGACACGCTTCTCAGCTCATTAACCCTGAGAAATGGCAGAAAAAAACTTCATTGGTTCCGAGATCCTTTCCTGCATGAAGAGCTGGTGGCCTTGGCCTCGATATTTGCATTATAGGAGCACTGGGAAAGCTCAGCCGAGGTCAGACCCTCACCTGGTTATAGACTGGAGAGATAGAAATATATATATGTACTCTACATACAGATAAAATATACACAGGTACTCCGCATAGGCACAACAAGAGGACATAAAGTTGCCAAGGGAATCTCATCCAGGAAATCTCAAGCTTCAGGGAAGCAAATGGAAGGATTAAGGTAATTTAACTAAACTCGTGTAAGAAATCAGTGACGTGAGCACCAGCACCTGCAGTTTGGTCACTGAAACCCCCAAATTCTACCTTACCAGGCTTTCCAATCGTGGGCTTCTCAAATTTATTACCTTTCATCAATTACCTAGCTGGTCGGCTGGAAGAATACCCTGCACGGGGATGTGGATCTGGCATTTGTGCCTTTGTTTGGTCATTTCCATTCCGCCGTGATCCCAAACACCTTATCCTCGCCCTTGCGCAGCGTCGAAGTTTGGGTTTTGCTGCTACAGAAATGAGAACTAAAATGAGAGGTAATTTCCTGTTTGGTGAAGCTATCCCAAGTGGATAAGCCGTGATTAGCTTTGTCAAAAGTGCAGATTTAGTCCAATGATGACTCATAAGAATGAGCATGTCTTGGCAAAAAATAATAGTAATAAAAAAAAAGGGTTATGGGAGTATTTTGTGCTGCATTTTATCAGAGGCAAATATATATAATAACCTGAAATAGCCGCGTCTGTAACTCACAGTGCCGAGATCCTTCCAGGCTGGCTCTTGGGTATTATGGCAAAGCAAGATTTTAACCTTTTCTCTCAGAAGAATCCGCAGCAGTGAAATACAACCCTTGTTAAGCCTAAAAATCCCCAAACCAGCTGTTATTCTTTAGGGCCCTTGAAAACATCTTTAATGTCTCTTTCCTCTCGAGAACGGTTTTATGACTCCAGCAATAAAACAATTGCAGCAATTACAAAACACTTGGTAATTAAAGAGTCCCTCTCTTAAGTCGACTTCATTTGATGTCACAGATACTGAGTTAGTTTATATTAGTTCCTATTCCTAGCTGTGAAAAGTATTTATGTTTAAATTGCTTCATATTCTTAGTTTATTATTTATTTTTCCGAGTTTATTATTCCTTTTCTTCATTTATTATTTCTTTTCTTAGTTTATTATTTAATTTCTTGGTTTACTATTTCTTTTCTTGGTTCATTATTTCTTTTCTTGGTTTATTATTTCTTCTCTTAGTTTCTTTTCTTGGTTTATTATTCTCTTAATTTCTTTTCTTGGTTTATTTTTTCTTGTCTTGGTTTATTATTTCTTCTCTTAGTTTCTTTTCTTGGTTTATTAATTCTTTTCTTAATTTATTTATTTTCTTGGTTTATTATTTCTTTTCTTGGTTTATTAATTCTTTTCTTAAATTATTTCTCTCCTTGGTTTATTATTTCTCTCATTGGTTTATTAATTCTTTTCTCAATTTATTTCTTGGTTTATTGTTTCTTTTCTTGGCCTATTAATTCTTTTCTTAATTTCTTTCTTTCCTTGGTTTATTATTTATCATTACACTGGCTCATATTCCTAGTTGTCAAAATGGAAAAAAAAAGAAATGTGACAAGACTTTTGTAACATCCAAAACCAAACACAAACCAATTCTCAGCTTCAACAACAGGATTTTCCAGTTGCCTGTTTCCAGTTGCCCACAGCTCTGCCCAGCCATCGTATGCAGCTATTGGCTGATTAATTGGGCAGATTAATGAGGTAATGGTTCTTCTGCATATTGAAAAGAGTGAATTACTGTGAAAAATCATTTCTTCCCCTCTATACAACTAGGTAATTGCCAGCACCGTGGCACAGCCGGGTAAGGGAATAGCATTTGACGTGCAGAGGAAAGCTGATGTTCAGTGGCTGATAAACCCAATTTAATGCCAGGCTGGATTATTTTTGGAACGCTGCCTTTGCCTCTCTGTGCATTTTGGGGAAGGCAGCGGTAAATCTGTGCCATTGTGATGTCACCAGGCTGCTGCGAACAGCCACGGGCAGGCAGGCCAGGGACGGGTGGGATCACAGGGCTGGCAGCAATATATTTTTCAACAGGGAGAAGCAGGGGCAGGAGACTGAAGGAAAGGGAGGAAGATGGGGGTGATGACATCCCGGGGCCACTGAGGCTGCTGAGACTTTTGCTCGGTAAAGCCAGGATTTCACCCAGAGCAGCCAAGTGAGGATTTGAAAGGTAACCTCTGAGGACAGGACTTCTCTGCTGATGTGGTGTCCAAGGAACGCGCTCTAAAGCCTGGGCTTCTGCTGCCTCCTCCTGCTTTGGCCCTAATTCAAGAAAGCACTTAACATATGTATAAATACCTCTCATCAGCACAGCTTTTGGGCACACACCTACTTTAAAGGTTTGCTTATGTCTAATTCACTGGTTAAGAGGTAGGAGATTACTCAATAGGAGGTAAAAAGCAGGCAAATCAAGCTGTAAATCCTTATCGTTTATATCATTTATAACCAGTGCTTAGTCATCTTTTGACCAGTGACGCACAGCACTGTTTTCTTCCTGAATAAAATTTTAGAAGCACGGCCAATTTTTTTTTTCACAGAGGCTTGGAACTGTGCCCTTTGTGGGGTTTTATGAATGTGAAGCTCAAGGTCCGTAGCGTGCAGTGGATAACTTAATGCAAGGTCATGTTTTGCTCGAATAGCAGCACGTAAATCCTCAACTGCGACAAAGGGGTGCAGCCCTACTTCCAGATTTTATCCAATTTCATGGGGATTTTGATGTGCAGAACAAGTGCAGATGGTGAGAGCAATAAAGGTGGTTGCAAAATGCTGAGGATTACCAAGCTTGAAACTGTAAAGGTCAGATCCTTATCTACACTTCCACAATTCTCACATGTATTGAGAGCTGTGATATCCTGCGCATTTCACTCTCAGCTCTGCAGTTCAGCAAGGTGGAAGAAAATCCTCTTTTACCTTTGGAAAATTCCATCGCAGGACCACGTTTATGTTTTTCTTCCAAAACTCTAGAAATTTAATGTCATGAATGATGCATCTTCTGTCCCAACGGAAATCCTCGGAGGAAAAAAAAAACCAACAACAAAAATCCCCGTGGCCTTAATTTTCAGTGGATGCTTCTGAGACAACCTGAGGGGAGTAAAGTGTGTTTTCCAGGTTAACCAGGCACTCTTGCACACACAAAAAGAAGACCACAACCATAAGAAATGTTCCTTTCCAGCCTGCCAGGGTGAAGCTGGCAGATCACGCATGACTGTCAGCTCTTCCTCTCAGCAACCAGGCACCTTGCATTGAGCAGTCGGCCAGATCTGAGAAGGAATTTATCCTGTCTCTGCCTTTTTTTCTCTCAGTTTAGTAGCCACAGTGGGAAATACGGATCTTACTGAGGAAAAGCACCTGGAAGTACTTGAAGTGTGAATTTCTCTTAAGAAATCCACTGAGGTCAGAGTTTTTATAGCTCCTGCTGCCTTTTACAGAGCTTTACTCTTAAACGTGAAGAAACTTGTTAAGTTTATTTATTGCCTGAGCCTAGAAGTGGAGGATGCTTTCATTCACCTCAAAAAGGTCCCGCTGAAGACAGAATGTAATTTGGAATGAAAAGGAATTAAAAGAATAAAACCCATGAGATTAGTCAGAATTAGCTCTTACCCTGTACTGATGCTCAGGCCCTGGTCTGTATGAAATAATTCCTTGACCTTTGGCCACAAAGGAAAAAGATAAAAAGCGCAAAATAAGCTATAAAAATGATCATTAAAACATCTCCTATTTAATCTATTTAAATCTATTTAAATGCTGATGTCATTTTCTACAGCAACTACTGAAATAGCTTCTTTAACTGCGAGAAACCAGAAAGACACCGTCGGGATCCTGCAGAGAGGAAGGTTTGCTGATGGATGGCAGACACACAGTGGGACATGCATGTGCAAGGTCCCACGTGAAAGGGAAGTGAAGAAGATCCCGCTCCAAGATGAATGAGGAGAGAGGTGTCTGCCTACTCTGGGACATTCAGCAGGCGTTGCTCCAGGTGTCCCCTTTTGGAGAGGCCCACGGCAGCACAGAATTGAAATGGAGATTTAACAGTCCAAGAGGTGAGAGGCTCCAGAAAATCCCCTTGGTATCATGATTATGGAGTGGAATGAAGGAAAGGCTTCTAATTCAAGACACAGAGTGGTGAATGTCAGTTTATTGGGAAGCCAAAGGGAAACAGGAGAGGATGTGGCCTCTTAAATCTGGTTATCCTTTGAAAAATACTCTGTAGGAATATCAGATGCTACTGGGAACACACCTAGTAGAGCTTAGTGCTCAGCAAAGCACGCTAACCTAATTTCATCATTACATGAAAGAAGAAAACCCTGACTCATATTTTATGAAAATCACTCTGGTGAATCAGCAAATTACTTCTGTTCATCTCCTCCAACGTCAGCGAGCTGAAGTCTGGAGCGACCTGAACTCGTCCTAGGGCTCTTGCAGATGGAACATATTGAGAGCAGCCAAAGCTGGGCTAAAGGGAAAGGAGCAATAATTCCTCACTGACAGCCAGCTGGGAAGCTCAGAAAAATGCTATTTCCTGGCTGTCTTGTCAGAAGGAAAGACCAGCTCTGTGTGTGCCTCTCACCTCAGTCTCCTTTATCCCATCATAAATGAAAAAGTTTACACTTAAGAAACGTGTGGCCATTCTAACAAAATCTCCCTGCATGGCAGATGCTGGTGGCTTTATACATATGTGCCTGTTTATCTGTATCTCTGTGGTGGCAGGAAGAAAAGAAACCTGCACAGAGATGTATAACCTGATCTGGCTTGTTTAGCCCCTAATCCAATCTTCTCTCTTAGTAAAGCTTAAATAATTTGATTGTGTGTGTGTAGGGCACCCTGGAGCACCTGAGGGATGAGAATGAAATCCTGCCTAAATAAGTGCAGATGAGCCGAGAAGCTGCTGAAATGCCTTCCTGCATCAGCACTCAAACTACATCATGAAATTTCTGCTGGTCACCCTCAAACTCAGGTGATCTCCTGCTGCAGGGCTTTTTCATCCACCCTGGAGCTGCTGAGAGGACCACAGCAGCACCACGTCCCTACACACAGCCTGCTCCTGCACTGGGGGACCCTTCTGTAAACTGGATCACGCGCCTCGGCTACAGATCAGCTGTCACCACTGCCATGGGCAGCCTGGGCCAGGCCTGGACAATCCTTGCAGGACAGAAATTGTTCCTCAGGTCCAACCTAAACCTCCCCTGGCACAACCTGAAGCTGTTTTCTCTTGTCCTGTCAAACAACACCCCCCAGGTCCTTTTCTGCCAGGCAGTTTCCAGCCACTTTTCCGCCCTGGAGAGATGCAGGGGGGTGTTGTGACCCAAATGCAGGACCTGTCCCTTGGCCTTGTTGGTGCTCATCTGGTTGATCCAGCCTGGCCAGTAAAAGTAGGCCAACTTGCACATACGATGCCTCCACGGATGTCAACTGCTGCCTGCCCTGCTGCTGCCAAGTGTCCAAGGAAGAGGTGGTGCCATGAGGATGTGCCTTTCCACAAAGAACAAAATGTGAATGTGTTAGAGGAGAAACCCCATAATATAGACAGCATGGGACAGCTGATGGACCTGGGTCTGAAGATGGCACTGATGGAGATCTTGGAGGTTCTGCAGTCTCTAGGAGTTGAGGAAAGCACTACCTCTGAAAAGTCACTCCTGAAGGACCTTTGGGTCTTCTCCCAGTCTACCCTCTGCTCCGTCAGTCATGCTTCTGCTGCAAAAATAATGGCTTTTTTTTTAGGGTGACTGATTTCAGCTGGTGTAAAATTGATTTTAGAAATATGTAGCATTCTTTTTATATCCCCCCCCCCAGCAAATAATTACAGATTAAAAATTAGTGAAGCTTCAAAAAACTTTAGCTAATTTAGTCTGTCTGGCTCTAGAGTCATTTGCTCTGCAGAGGAGACAGTGAGCTGGGAAACATCTTTTTAGCTGTGAAAAAAGGGGGAAAAGTCCTAAAAGTGTTGCAGATGATTATTTCTTAAAAGTGCCCCCAAATAAAATGAAAAAAAAAAAAAGCAAGCAAGGACATCAAAATATCTTTCCCATTTAGGGAAAAATATGGTATTCCAGATAAGGGCTTTTGTGTCCTGCAGCTCTGTGAGCCTTTGGGGGTCCTTCTCTTCCTCCAAGGCAACGGTTGAATTTAACCACAGCTGCACAACCTGTTCAACTGGTTTTGTACAATTCCTGGGTGCTCTATTGATTTGCTAGTGAAAGGAGCATGCTTTTAAAATTATTATTATTTTATTTTTAAAGAAATAATTATGTATTTTTTATTTCTACAGAGATTCTTTTAACTGTCACTTTCTTCTAGTCTTTTTCCAGAAGAAAAATCACTTCCATACCACATTAACTGAGCTTAATGTTCTCTTAAATCTGTCCCAGGCTTCTCATTTGTTCGGTGGCTGACAGAGGATTTTCAAAGTCTAAATATTAATCTGTTTAAGAAAAGAAATGAAGCATTTGAGGGGGGAAAAAAATTAACTTTCAGATCTTTTTCAGAACTAGCAGTCTGCTTTCTTCAGTCTGTTTTCGATTTGAGTGAAACCCCATATCCTTCTTTGAAATTGATTATCAACATCCCGTTACCCAACACAACCCTGATAGCTCAGTAGAAGGTTGTGTCAGTCTTAGTGGCAGAGATAAGCTGGAAATGCAGCTTACTCAGTAAATTCCTGGTAACAGAGCAGGGGAAAGAATTCTTTTTTAAAAAGAAAATCACCCCAGTGATGTGGAATCCTTTGGTTTGCACTGTATCACTGACTTTCAGAAAGATTGAGCTTCGATTTACACCAGTTCTTCTGAAAACCACACGATCTGGGATCATGATAAATCTTGCTTGCAGTTGTCGTGTCAGGAACACCCATGCACAGGCATGCTGCACGGATGCACGGCTTATTTTCTTATACCCCCCCATGTCACCCAAAAGCAAACTCCTGCAGCTGGAGTGAGCCATGGAATGAGCTCTGGGGAACAGGGAGCAGCTCTCGAGGGCCTGAGCAGCCTTCTCTGATGTTAGCAGGTGGGTTGCTCCCTGACAAGTCCGTTTCCCATCATATTTCACCTTATTTATACTGAAAGAGTGACCTGTTTCCATTTTCAAATCAAGTGCGTTGCTCTGCTGCACCTCAGAGGTAGACAATCAGAGAATTAAGGCCAGTATTGGAGAGTTGAATGGTTTTATGAAACCAATTCTTTTCTGCCCCCTGGCTGCCTGCTGGTCAGATCCCTGCAGGTCAGGCCTGAATACCTGACCAGTACATCCAGTTACAGAGCTTTTACATTCCCGTTTTCCTTCCTTGTTCTCCAAAGAGGCAGGAGAAATCCCTCTGCTTCTTCGTCTAAATGCCCATATTGGAAGAATTTTTCTTTCCCGGAAACTCTGATGGAGAAAGTGACACTTCAAAGGAGAGCCAGGAGGAACGAGGGGGAGAGGTTGGCACAGAAGGATGTCGGGAAGGGACACCAGGCACCTTGGAACCAGTAACACAAGGTGCTGCTTTCATAAACATGATCCTCATGTGGTTATTCCCCACCCTTGAACTGTCACCCAGGTGAATTATGGAAGCGATAGGTGCAGACCTGTATTTTGCCACCATCTCTCCCCACTGAGGCAGAACTAACCGCACTTTGCCGTGAACTCTCTGAACTGGGCTCGCCGCGGTTGCCAACCATGTCAATAGAAATCTGGTGTGTCACCAGAGCTTCGGGCCATCAGTAATTCTCCCTGTTCCAGCCTCTCTCTGCTGTAATGAATATTGCTGCAAGTGGAAGAGCAGAGGAGAGAGTGGGTGACGTGTGCACGTTCCTGCGTCGCTGTTCCTCCACCAGATAGGAGCCAGGAGGCTGAGCTACCTGGCTTACCCCCACGGTGAACATCACTCCGCCTTCTGTAGCCAACTGCTTTTGCTTCAGAGGTGTATAAATCATTGGCTAGTGAATGTGGAATCGCAGTCGTGGAATGGTTTGGGTGGGAAGGGACCTTTAAAGGTCATCTAGTGCAGCCCCCCCTGCACTGAGCAGCTAGAGCAGGTTTCTCAGAGCCCTGTCTGAACATCCCCCATTCCCTAATGTCTTTATCATTTTAATTTCTTTCTGCTACGTGGAGACTTTAAATACGTGAGTCAAATCCTTGTATTGCTTTCACTTGGCATCTGCTAAGAAAACTGCATTTTAATTACACCAGTGTTCCCCACAGCATTCCTTTTAAAGTTCTCACTAGGGTTTGTATCATACCCAGAATTACTCGTTTGCTTGTTCTATCCCCCCAAATTTCTCTTTAACATTTACTTTCTTTTGCTCATCACGCGTAACTGGCCCCAGGAATGACTAAGGGTATACAGATCAATTATTGTGATTAAAATCGATCCTCGCGGCCACGCGCCCCTGGCGATGCAGCGCACAAACGGAGGCTCGGGAGCTCCTTTGGCTTGGGCTCGTAACCATTACCTACGGTGAGAATTTCACTGAGCAGAGCAGAAATAGGGCTATGTGGAAATTACCACATTTGATGGCCAGGAGAAGAAAAAAAACAAGCTGTGTTTATGTGCTTGACACCTACTGGTGAGGTCACATTTGGGTTGGAACGCGTTTGATTTGCATTTGAATGCTATTGGGTTTGAATGCAGTATAGACAATTGCTATACTGGTTCTATACCTGCATAAGGGAGGGGAAAAAGGGGATAGAAAAGGAGCACGGTGTAGGAAAAATAAGGGCAAAAGAAAGATTGAGCTGAAACACCATGGACAGGGCGAATGCTATGTAATGAATGTTTTTAAACCTCACTGCCTCCGTCGTCTCCTAAAAGCCATCACCACCTGTAAGTGTAGGCATTAAAATGGCAAATCCATAGCCCTCCACCGTGTCTGGGAATTGAAATCTACTGTAGTTCTTCAGCACTCTTATTTAATAATTCTGATATTTACTTTTTTTTTTTTTTCCTCCCATATTTTCAGTTCAAATCTTTTCTAGCTTATCCTCTTGTGCTGCTCGGTTTGTCAGTTTTATCTCTCCAAAGTGCTATGGAGAGAGCAACGTATAATTCACAACTCAGTAAGATTTAAGGAAAAATAAATGTTTGCTGCATCAAAGATGAGATGGAGACTGTGTAGGAGGGAAGGTGAAGGGAGGCAAGCAGGAGGTGGACTTTAAATTGCTTCTTTTGGAAGAGGTTTGAGAACTGAGAGTTGGTAACTCAGAGTACAAACGGGCTGAGGCTCTACAACAGACTGATCGAGAATCTGAATGCAAAGAAGCAGGAGGGAAGCGTTCAGAGATGGTGGCTGTGCAGGGCAATTTCCACCTTAATGAGAAGTAAGCAATCAGGACTGAAAATCTATGATTCATCTGAAGTATGGGAAACCAATTTGTTGACAATTTTATCGGCTGGCAAAAGCCAACAAGTGCATCTTCATCTTTCAAAAACATGGGATACAGCAAATTCCTCCTCGGTTCACAGAGGCAGAAGGTCGGCACTGATAGTGCAGAGATTAGTCAACAGCTTTATTTGTTTCAAAGAGGAGGTCGTTCAGACACAGAATAACAGTGACTCAAACGTCAAACTTATCATTATTGCTTTTTTTTTTTTCTTTTCCTGGAGGAGATAGGCTGGAGGGTCTTAGCACTGAGTTACCCTAAGTGAAGTCTTGCAAGGAAGACTGGGCATTTAAGACATTCTTGCTTCTTCCAGTCCCCTTCCAACCATTTAATCTGAAAAAGCAGCACCACACTGCTGTCCTGCTACAACAAAGAGTTCTTCCTGTCTTCTAAGCACTGGGCTTTTGCTTGGATCTCCAGTTAATTAAAGAAGAAAGAAAACCTTAAATGGTTTGTGAAATTCAGAAGCAAATTCTCAAGCCTGTGGCTTTTGTGCAACAGCTCCAACTGCAATGGCAGCAGTGGAGTTACTGTTGGCTGACAGCAGTGCGAGGAGAAACAGAAGTTGCCCCCGTTTTGCTGAAGGAAAACGTGTCCATCAGGGTAGTCTGGGAGTGGATGGGGTTGAGTTCCCTCCACACAAGCCAGGGAGGATGGGAGAGGAAGGAGCAGCTGCCAGCAAGAGCTGGGGGGAAGGCGTCTCGCTGTCTCCGTGTGCGATGATGACTTGAGCTCCTGTCACATCAACCCCTGCACTCAGACCTTTGAAGTGTGGAACCAAAATGATTCCAACTCTCCCTCTCACACGAGCGATTTCCTGCAGCAATGTCCAGGTGGATGGAGATCAGAATTGTCCCCGTGCTCCCAGCAGTGGCACTGGACCGTGCACCTGCACGTTCCCCCGAGCTGCAACATCTGCACTGTAAGAAGTCTTGGTAGATAACATTTGCCCTGCAGCGTTTATTCCCTTTTCCATGAAATAGTAAATTTCAAATGCAAGCATGAGGAGAATATGCCCTTTATGTATTTTAATGTACTTTCAGCATGTTATTATAATTACAAAGAAATAAAAAATGTGTTTACAAAGAAATAAACCACACGTTTCATTGCAATATTTGCTAACATCTTGGTACGTTTCTACAGCTGCACATACAGCAGACAAAATATTTAGGTTGCTGGAGACAAATGCTGGGTAATCTCTTTCTTCCACATTTCTTTGTGGGTTTTTTTTTCAGTCATGAAAATTCAGGGATGCACGTCAGGAAAAAACCCAACCAATAAAACGTATTTCCCTAGCACTGCCGCTTGTCTCTTCATCCCTGCGACGGTGATAGGTGTTGATAATAAACAGGTCAATAATCCTTCAGCTCTTCTCCACTGTTTAATCTTTTTAAAAGCAACAGGACTCTGTAGAGAATAAACCACATTAGCTGCAGATTAGATGAAAATTAAGAGGTGGGTGAAAGAGCAGAGACACCTAAAGCGCTCACTTTCACCGTCAGATGCTGTCCTTGAGCACAGCTACGCTTAACCACCGCGGTGCTCGGGGAGAAATCCACCTCCCCTCGAGTCAGTGGAGATTCTAGCGCTTTACATACTCTACATCAATACACAGGCAGCCGAGTAATTGCAAAGCAATAAAATTGATTTATCTCGTGCCACAACCGCGATGTTGCCATGGTAATGATTGAGTTTCATTGGCAATATTTCTTTCGCAGTCTTCCAGCCACTTAAAGAGGTTTCTCAAAAAAATAAAGAATAAATGGTAGTGTGAGACAATAAATAAATAAATTATAGGCTACTTTCTCTAGACATTTACTATTTAAAAATTAGAAAGCAACAAGCTGCCATTTTTTGTAGGTTTTCTGGCTGGTTAAGCTTATTCTTCAAACTGTCCAACCTCCTCTGGACTTTTGTGACATTAACTTTCTCTTGAACTAACCCCCAGCTTTTGAAGACCCTCTTCTCTCTCGGAGGTGTCAGGGGACTAATGTGGTTTTTGAGCTGCAAGGATTTCATAGCTTGATGATATCTTCCTAAGTTTCCTGTGGCTCTTTAACAGGGGAATCCAGCAATGAAGACAGAGGCTGGTTTCTAGGGATGTCCATAAAGCCTTCTCCTTCCTGCCTTTGTTTTCCCTTCTAACATGCATGCAGGATGTTAGGCAAAGGATATGAATTAGTGTCCAAGTTATCTCTGCTCCCATCAACGTCAGAGAAAAGGACGAGCAGCAGTTGCCACACATCAGTTTGCAACAGCTCAGCTCTGCAGGAGGTTCGTGTTCTGGAGAAAATGGGAAAGCCCGAGAGGAGCCCATCAGCAGACAGATATTTTTTTAGCAGTCTAAAGGGAAGAAGGATTTAAGTTGGATTTAACTCGATTAACTCATGTCCTGGGCAGCACTGGAAAGGCTGCAGCCAAGCTGGCTCCCTCCTGTGTCGGCTGCGTGCATCTGGTTTCCACTGGTGCAGGTTTGATTGAGGTAAAATGTTCCACGCTCCTATTCCTGAGCAGTTTGTGCTGCTTTCTTCTCTAATGCTGTTGTGGATAATTAGTTTGGTTTTACTTGTCTTTGACATCACTGAAATGAATCACTATTCTCTTTCAGAGGAGATGATCACTCTAATAGTTCCTATCTGATGTTGCTGCCACTTCCAAATCATGTCCTAATTAATAAGTTCCAGTAATATTATAGAAAAAATAATAAAAAGCGGGGGGGATATTCAATGATCTAGTGTCTGTTTCTGACCCTGGAAAGCCTTATTCATTTAAGTAACTATTACTCATCAGAATTATTGTGCAAGCTTCTAGGAGGCTGATTTCAGTAGGACTATTCACGCAGGAGCAGTCTGCTCACAGTTCATTCTCTCTTAAATACTTGACATCTCTACTACATCTCTCCACAGGTTTGGTGACAGCAATACTCGCTTCCGTGATCTGCTGGTACTGGGAATTATCTACCAGTGTGGAGCAGATCCAGGAAATCACACACCATAGCTGCAGCTTTTTCCCATCTCCCGAAGGCGTACTTTACGTAGAGCTCGCCCGTTGAAAACAAAGCTGCTCGTCACCACGCGTCTGTCACCAGCAGGTATTTCAAAGCTTTGGCAGTCGGGATTCAGCAATCCATCTCGTTAGGAATTCAGGCTCCCGAGTCACAAGCTAGAACAATTTCTGGTACTAGCTTCGCTCAAAAGTGGCTTTGCCACCCTTATTACAGTTCATTTGCTGTGGGTACTCCTACATTATTTTGTATATGTGTTTCACACGGGGGGGAATGCACACAGGGTCTGCTGGACAGGACAAGGGGTGATGGGTTAAACTAAAAGAGGGAGATTCAGACTGGAGAGAAGGGAGAGATTGTTGGTGCTGAGGGTGGGGAGAGCCTGGCCCA
>JANHFX010021763.1:0-48214 GCA_027560015.1 Chloroceryle amazona | reverse complement strand
CCCCGGGCTCCTCCCTCCGCTACTGCTGGGCTTCCGCCGGTGCCCGCCGCGCTCACCGCTGGGGCCTTGCAGCTCCTTCGGGCTCCCCGTCGAGGTGCCGCTGCGGCGGGGGGCGGGACACCCTGCGCTCGGCTCGGCTCCCCGGGTGAGCGGGAGCAGGAGCGCCCGGGGGTGTCCCGGAGCGCTGGTGGGGCTGGGTTCGGCTGGGCAGCGCCGCTTTTGCTTGCCGAGGGGGCGGGAAGCAGCAGGGCTACCGTGTCGCCCCGGACCTCGGGGAAGTGCATGTGAGAGCTGGGCTGTGTCCTCCCGACAGCTCGGCCTTTCCCGGAGAGGAGAGGGTTAAAAGAGGGCAGAAAACCCCAGCGCTGCTTCATCCAGCAGCGTGGCACGTCTGAAAATTTGCGGACTAGCGGCGGCTGCACATCGAGTCCCCTGCAAGAGGGTTACTCAGTCACAAGAGGTGCTGGAAGCAGAATGGAGGTGATTAAAGGGTTTTGATAGGTACAGGTGTAAATAATTCCTTTGCTCTGACTTGCTTCTTCCTAGAAATGGAGGAGGAAGAGTGAGTGGTGACATCCTTTTCTGGAGAGGGTAAAGCTGCAGGAAGATGTCCAGAGGCAGAAACGAGTCTGTCTCCCTTTTGAGATGGGGGGAAAAGAATCAACCCTTGTAGCTGTGTAGGGCTGTCTGCCTTGCTTCTTGAGTTCTTTCCTGCACGGGCACTCAAAAGTAGTTCCCTTCAAGCATCTGAAGTTCAGGATAGCCAACACCAGCCCTGAAAGGGGAAACCTTACTCTGTGACTAGGAGTTGGGCATCAGCAGGCTCCTGAGCAAAAAAAAAGTTGTCTGGAGTATGAATGAGCTGAAAAAGTTTGTAAAAGCACACAGCGCAGTCTAATAGTAGGAATGAAAAGCTCTTACTATAATTTTTGAATGAAAGCTCCAAGTAATGCAAATCAGGCTGGATATTTCATGGCTTTTTCACTCTGAAAGTGGTGAGTACCCAAGGTTAACTAAGAAACCTCAGTTGTCAGCAGTTATGGGAATTCAGGTGAATAAATTTCCCTGGGAAAAGATGCAATGCAGATGAAACTGGTCCAAGTAAGAGAGAAGCATTGGAGGCTGCATTAATATAAGAGGAGGAAATGACCTATATAAGTAGTGTGTGTGAATAAAAAACATGGCAAGACCAGGTAGAGAGGAGCAGCACGGTGTTAGCAGACAGGTGGATCTGCTGTTGGCTGTACAGCTGCCCTTGAGCTGAAAGGAGGCAATGCAGGAGTTAGCTGGTGGGTGTGCTGGGAAGCAGGCCTTGGCACATGTGCTCTGAATAAACAGATGCCCTTTCTGAATGGATGCTGTGAAAACCCGCTCAGAGCTGCTCTGTTGGTGTTGCAGGGTGGGGGGTTAAAGCACGGAATTGGAGAGCGTAGCTCTCACTTTCTTGGCACAGGGGCAGCAATCAAGTACTAGAGCTGGCTGTGCATGGCTTCGGCAGCCAGAGCTTTGCTGTGTCACGTGGCCGGTGGCCGCTGCTACCGCTGCTGGCTTACCTTGCTCTGTGTGGTGGGAGCAGCTCTGGAGGCTGGTCTGTATCCAAACAGGAGATTTTTATTAAGGGAATACTCTGTGTTTAAGGTCAGCTGCAGTATAGCTGTCTGAAGGGGGATGTGTGCAATAAATCTGTCCAGTGGTTTATCTGGAGCCAGGCTAAAGAGATTCTGCCAAAAGCATCCAGCCTAACCTCAGTGTAAGGGCAGGAGTGATTGGTACGGTGTTCTGGAAGCTTCCTGGCTTCAGGGGCAACTCAAGGGCTATGCCTGGGGTGGTGCCGGGTGGGAGCTGCCCTCGAGTGGGTGCAGGGAAAGGACAGCAGTGCATACCTGGAGGAGCAGGTGGGGTGCTGGAGGAGGCAAGGCCGTGGTGGAGGGGCACGTGGCCTGTGCCTTTTAGGGCAGGATTTGTTTCCAAAGGCTCGGTCAACCTTGAGCTGGTGGGTTGTGTTTTACAGAGCCCTGTAGCTTTAGGCACGTCTCCCAGGGGTTCAGTGCAAGCACTCTTGGAGGCTTGGGGTGTGAACTCTGTGCTGGAGGTAAAACCTGCAGGGTCATCTGAGCCCACATCTGCTTTAAAGTACAGTAGATGGAAGAAAGAGGCTCCTCTGTAGGTGTGGATTAATGTCAGCCAAATCTCTACCCTGCTGCTCTGTCAGACTGTTGCTATCTTTACAACACCATTGGCAGGCATTTTAGATGGAGCAGTTCAGGGAGACAGTGATGAACAAAGTATATAGCTCAACCAAATGAGTGCTTTTTAGCCTCTATAAAAATACCAGACATTTGGGGCTTTACAAAAGGTGAGGTCAGTTTCATACAGCAGCTTGTGACAAACTGAGTTCCAGCTCCTACAAAACCATCTGATGCCCTGGGGTGAGGCTCTCCTGGAGGGAGGAGAGTGTGGCACGAATACTGCTTTATGTAGCACTGGAATTTGATGATCTCTGGGGTTTGTGGACATCATCAGGACTGAGCTGTGGGCTTTGCCTTGGGTCAGAAATGCTCTGGATTGAGTGTTGACAGCCTAGAAAGGCAGTGCCTCTGTATGCGTGTCTTCAAACGGTGACTCTGTCCCCGTAGCAATTGGAAGAGATCTTGCTCAAGGTCACAACAGCCTCTGGTCCTGCCAATTCTGCTGTGGCACATTTCTCACCCTGTCTGTAAATCGCACCACGCAACTGCTTGCCTTTAATTAAGCTTGAGGGGGGTTCTTGTGGGGTTGGTGGAAGCAAGTTTCTTTGGGATGGCTGGGGGAAGTAGCATAGCAATTGTCTAGCAAAAGTCGTAGTAAATGTTTTTCTAACATCAACTGATCTTTCTTCTCATCTTCCAGAGTACTAGACTATTTTCCTCACAAACAAGCAATGGCTGTGGATGTAGCAATGCAGCTATACCTGTGCTCATCACCCTTGCGAAGAGAGAAGTGTACCTGCAAAATTGCTCCGAAGCCAAGCAAGCCATTGCGGCCCTGCATCCAGCTGAGTAGCAAGACTGCGCTGAATGGACCAGAAGAGGCAGCAAACTCCTTCACGCACAACAAAGTGAAGAAGAGGGTGTCGTTTGCAGATAGCAGAGGCTTTGCTCTGACGATGGTGAAGGTGTTTTCAGAGTTTGATGATCCACTAGATATTCCATTCAACATCACTGAGCTGATAGACAACATCGTGGGTCTGACAACAGTGGAGAGGGACAGCTTTGTCCTGGATTTTGTTCAGCCCTCTGTGGACTACCTGGACTTCAGAAACCGCCTCCAGGCAGACTGTGTCTGCCTCGAAAACTGTATGCTAAAGGAGCGATCTGTTGTGGGAACAGTGAAGGTGAAGAACCTCGCTTTTGAAAAGACTGTGAAGATCAGGATGACATTTGACACCTGGAAAAACTTTGTAGACTACCCATGCCAATATGTCAAGGATATGTACGGAGGGTCAGATCGGGACACATTTTCCTTTGACATCAGCTTGCCTGAGGGAATTCAATCCCATGAAAGAGTTGAGTTTGCCATCTCCTTTGAGTGCAACGGGAAGGTGTACTGGGACAGCAACAGGGGCATGAATTACAGGATCATACGGTCAGAACTGAAGTCTGCCCAGGAGGCTGTCCGCTCCCCGCAGGGCCCTGACTTTGGAAGTGCCTTTGACCAGTTTGGGAGCCCCCGGTGCTCCTATGGCCTCTTTCCTGAGTGGCCCAGCTATTCAGGCTACGAGAAGCTAGGGCCTTACTATTGACCCAAGGACAGAGTCCTGATTGACTAAGCTGGCATGTCTGCAGGCCGGGGAGTTGGTCTGAACGCGAGGTGTACGGAAGGTGTAAGAGCTATGGCTCCGTGTAGCTCTGCATAAGCCTCCCAGCAGAACCAGATGTGCAGTGCTCTGCTGACAGTGGGCTTATAGGCAGGGAAGCATCTCTGGCGTAAAAGGCTGCTTTCCCTGGCCCAAGTCAGATGACTGGCTCTCCAGATGCTCAAAAGACTAGGAGCTGTTGTTCATGTGTCTCTTCAGTGCTGCTGCTACTCCTTCTTCTATAAAGCTGCTAGTCTCCAGGGAAACACTACAGTGCTTAGATTGTCTGTCCAGGCTGTGTAGTGGTGGCTGGTTTGTATTGTTTGCCTAGTGTTAAAAGGCTTTTTCAAAATCTGTTCTAGTGTTACAGTTCTAGTGGGCTCTACTTCAGCTGCAGGGGTCTCCTTGCAAAGCTGGCCTGTGCCTGTTGGGAAGTGGAATGGTTGGCGTCTGGGGAATGGAGTCCTCTCCTTGCACGTGTCCTTATATTGTGAGGTCCTTCCTGCTAGAGGCAGAAAGAGTGTTTTGGAAATGGAAATGCAACTGCGATGACGGGACGTGTGGCCCTGTAGTCTGACATATTAGGAAACCTGTGGGAGAGGATGTGATATGCTTAGTCACCAGTTGTTTTATCAGCTGATCTTTAAAAACTCTCATTATACCCCTGGTGTTACCAGAAATAGAGATTAGCTGTAGCTTGTGGTGCTTGTGACACAGCCATGGGTCGATAGCCTTGACTGCCACCTTCAAAACCTTCACATTTCTTTAATCACAAGTGATCAATGATGCTTTTTCCCCTCAATGAGCATCTGAAGTCACTTGTGGTCATGCTGTGCCCTGAAAATGCAGTTCTTCCTCCTGTGGACTGTAAAACAGGGTTTTGTCCATTTGGGGTCCTGAGTCCTGTGCAGGAGGCTGTGCTCAGGTGTGACAGGAGCTAAATGCAAACAGGCCACACAGCTTCTCTCTGTGTCCCATTCTAAAGAAGGTGACTGTTGTGTACCTGCTGTGACGGAAGTGCCTTGATTGAGAAAAGGGTGGTAAATGCAATCGCAGCAACACTTTCAGATAAATGGGCTTTGAAAATCATGTTGCTTTTAAGAGTTATCTCCTAATGGTTTGTTACTCCGTGCCATGGACTGCTTGGCAGCTAATGGTGTGGCACTGGGCGCATGCGAGATTGCCGTGGCTGTACTGAGTGACCGTCAGCGTGCTGGGCTCCCCTTGCTGTTGTAGCAGCAGCTGCCATTTCAACCTGCAAGTGTCCAAACTTTGCATCTCTGTGTCCATAAAAACCAGCTTGCCCCACTTGTGCCAAGAACTAGCTGTAAGGAGTGCGAGATGTGAGGTTATCCTGACGACACCCCTGGATGTGGGAGAAGTCGCTGATGTTGAGCCATCCCCACCTTTGAAGAGGTGGCTTCTCTTCTGGGCCTGTGCTGAGGTGAGGTCGACAGCTTGTGCAGTGCCAAACTCTCACAAAGCTGCTCGTGTGCTGGTTGAGTGGAATAACTTAGTCCCCCAGCTCAGAGGGAGAGTGATGAATAGTTTGTAGAAATAGAGGTCAAGGTTTTTTTAGTGCGTAAGCTTTATTGAACTTTGAGTGCCTACAACAGCCTGTGGATGGGCTGGAGAGAAGCAATGGGCTAAACTCTTTAAATCTAGCTTTTAATTCTGGAGACTATTGTGTGAAATACTAAGAAGCTGTTTTACCTTAACTTAGCAGGATACTATGATCACTGTTGGATGCCAAAAGGGACAAGAAGCGCTCGCAGGAAGAATAGCTAGCCTTCAACTGCTGCTTTCTCAGCACCAATGAGTGTCACCACTGTGCTTGATCACTTGGTCCAGGTAGTAAATCTGCTTGCTGGCCCAGAGCTCCTCAGGCTTGGTTCATCTGTTCAAGCAGCTTGGCAAGTCAGCCCTTACACAACCTGCATCTGGTCTGTCTTGAACGGACTGTTGCCTGGCTTGGCTTGAGCCTGATTTTAAACTTCAAGCAAGTCTGAGTGACACTTTTTAATATAAATTTAGTGTATGGTGTTAATGCTGTAAGACACTGACTGTAGAAAAGTCCTGTTCTCCTGGCATGCTGTCGTGTTTATGGAGAGCTGTTTATGGGCTGAAACAAGGCATGTAAGTCTGGGGTGCTGCAGATGGTGGTATCTCATTATGGGCCTGCTTGTTTTCAGGCTGTGGATGGGGTGTGCTTAGGGAGGAACATGGAAGATAAGCTAGAAGAGCAATGCCGTAAGTAAAAGCTAGGCTGGGAAGTGACTGTTTGACTAAGAGTGGCTTAAAAAATATTACTTATGGCCTTTCCCCTTTTCCCTTTTCCATTGCCAATGTGAATATAAGTGAGGGGCTGCTCTCCTCACCGTATGCCTGGAAGTGCCTTGTGGGGTGTTTTGCATGTTTGTTTTTAAAGGATATTTTTGTACACAACATTCAAGTGGAAAATGCACTTTATAATTGCCATATAATGACTATTAAAACTATGGTTCTGTTTTTATCTGATTGTTAAAATAAAGGTGGAACAAAATATTGGCTGCAATCCTGCTGTCGTCTTATTTAAACACCCATGGGGCTGGGGAGGTGATTTGGCCACGGGACCAGCTTCCTGCAAGTGACCATTGGCAGGGTGGAGCACACGTCCGCAGTGGACTCCTGCCTGCAACAGGAAAGAGCTGCCTATTCCTGCCAACACCAACGCAGAAGGGAGAGGAGCCAGGCCCTTGTCTCCATGCTCTTTAAGTTTCCCCACTAATCACCCTGCTCCCGAGCTACTCTTCACTCCTTCCCTGCTTGCAGTGCCAGGAACAGCTGTTTTTCTGCATTTAGTCCAGGTCAGTCTGAGTCCTCCCTCCTCCACCTAGTTTGATCTGGGATTAGTGCTTTCTCTCCATCTCCTACTGGGATGGCAGTAGGAAGGTCAGGCTCTTCTCTAATACCAGGATCAAGTGAAAAGTAGACCCTTCCTCACCTTAAACTAGTTGTTTCTGTTGTCCTTGCAATAAAAAGCACTGCCAGGAAACATCCCCCATTGCATCAGGGGAAGAGCTCTGGTGTAAATGCCAGCTGGGGCTAGTTTCAGGATTTGACCTGGCTTTGGCCACAAAGATCAGGTCTGAGCAATGCCCTGAAGGTGTCACACTTCAAACAATCACTGCTGAGCTGGGTGGCTTTTGCCACTTGCAGAGAAGGGAAGGAAAGCTGGGGCAAGGGAAGGGGGGGGAAGGCACAGACAGTCTTGAGGGGGCTGGCTTGGCTTGTATAGGCATCTTGCTACAAAGCCTGGCAGAGAGTGAGCTTAGCCTTTGCTCTATACAGAAATAAAGCTGAGCACCTTCTGTGTGTGGCTATTTCTGAGTCTCTTGCTTTCATAAGCTGGACTATCTTTTCCAGGGTGTTCTACTTTCTGCAACAGCTGGGTAGGGTAAAGCTTTTGGTTTCTGAGGTTCCTTCCCTGGTCTTTGCATCACAAAACTAAGCATGCTGATGCAGCTGGGTGCAAGCTCTTCCATCAAGTTGTGATGCTGCTCCTCTCAACAGAGGAATATGGCATCTGTAGGCACCGAGGAAAAGGGTATTGTGTGATGTTTTGTGCTGGTCTCTGGTGTTTCCCTCCCCTGTGGCACTGATTGTCCCCAAGGCTCTTTGTGCCCAGAGGCCCTTCTGGCTTTGGCTTTGTCTTTGTGGTGAGATTCTTCCAGGGGTGGCAGATCTGCCCAAAGGCAAATGAGAGCTGCTCTGCTGTAGGGGTGCTCAGATCCTGTGAAAGGGAACTGCACAAGCTGAGGGGTATGATGATTTTCACCCTGCATGAAATCCCCTACCTGACAGCAGTTATGCCATAAGAAGTATGAAGCAAAGGGCTTCACCTTCGTGGCAACCATTTGCTGCTGCCTTTTCTCCCCAAATTCTTTGTCACCTCCACATCTAACCAACTGCTGTTAAGAACCATTAAAAATGCCTTAGATATATGGTTTTGCTTTTGCTTTATTTTTCTTTTTTTACACTATTGTTCTTTTAATCAAATGCACAACACTGATCTCTTTTAGAAGGCCATCTGATTGCTTCTCTGGTTGCAGGGGGAAAAGATTATTTATTTTTTTTTTTTAAAAGCTATTTGTAGCCCTTTCCATGTCCCAACACATGACTGGGGTGCTCTGGCCAGGGCTACTTTCACATCTGAACAGTGGCCCAAGTTCATGAGTGAGACAACTGCAGTTCACCATTTCCTGTAACAGCTTTGTGGCTGAAACCCCTGGCTGACTACAGTTTCTGTTTGAGAGATAAGGAACTCTAAGCTAAGCCTGTTAAAAGTCTGAGGCATCTGAGGAGATGTGCAAACATTAGGAGGACCAAGAGAGCTGCTGAGTTTCCCTCCTAATGCCCAGGTGTTATTTGCTAGAGGATATAGACATTGCAATTACTGCATTTATAAAGCCCTTGTTGGTAGGTGTCATTGTGCACTTGCTGTTCAATGAACAAAGATTTCTTAGAGTGCTCCCAATATTGTTGCCCCCCGACCCCACTAGCCTTTGTTCTGACCTTCCCAAACCTCTATATCCCCAGGGTTTTTGGTGCCACCTCTTGGCAGAGATAATTAAGCTGGGATGTCATGTTTATCTCAGCTGAGGTGTTTGGAAGTTCAGGTTTCCTAAGTCTGTGCTCCATAGACAGCTCTGTAAAGGGAAGTGGAATGAATGTTCTTTTGGTGCATATCCAGCTCCCTTTGCCAAGCACAATTTCCCCCTGGTCCAGGAATGCTGTCCTACAGGTGTCCAGTGCCACAGTGGCAGCCTCATCTAGAGCACACTGGATGACAAGCTCTGGATTACAAGGGCAGGATGTGGGCTTTCTGCACCTGCGTCCTGGCAGAAGAGGGTCAAAAATGTTTAAGAAGGTTGTTAAAAGTACATCCAAGCACCCCAGGAAGAGCGCAGGTGAGAGTTTGCTGCTCTCTTCCCATTCTCATGCTTGCTAATGGGGTCCTTGCTGGGAATATGGGTGGCCAGAGTTGTTCCCAGTCTTGTTCAGCTTCCAGAACAGGGCTCATGATGGGCTGAAAAAGTTCACTTTTTGAGGCTGCTCACATATCGAAGAAGGTCCTTGAGTTCAGGTTTCAACACACGCTTAGCGTATGGCCCTTTTTAACAGGAGAGGCTCTGTTGCTAACTAAGCACCAGACAACAGCACGAGCAGAGCTGCTGCTGAGACACGTAAGCATGAACATGGGGGGGTGATCCACAAAAATGTAGGAAATCCAAGAGAGCCTGACTGCTTTCAAACCTAATGAGGACAGTTCAGCCTGCTGTCCGTGTCTCTGTACAGCTGCTGCGTGAGCACCCCACATTCTTGCTTTAGATGTTCACCAGGCCAGCCTCAGCATGGGGATGCTCTAGTGAAAAACTGCTACAGCAGGGTAAGATGCAAAGGGCAGGAAGAATGGCTCTGAACAGCAGTGTAAATGCATCCAGATAGTACTTTGCCACTGGAGCCATTTTTACTTTGGTGTTAAATGTAGCTCTTCCAGGCACTCAAAGTGGAGAGTGACCTGTGGAAGATGCGTTTGCCTTGCTAACTGAGGGCAGAAGGAGCAGAAGAGGGGCAGAAGACAGAGTGCATAATTTCCCAACAGCAGTCAGCATTTTGCCTTGGGTTTCTCCTCCGCAAACTGTCAGCAAATGAGCCTCACTAAGAGACTGAGTCTTCGGGGGCATGTCTCATCTGCAAGGGTGCTTCCTTTTTGTCACATACCAGAGAGCTTCCTGTTGCTCCGTAGTGTCTCCCTTGTGTTCTGCAGGAGGGCACTGCCCTTTTCTCTTCTTTCTTACACACCATGACGCTGTTTCCACCTCTGTCAGTGTAACCATCACCAAACTTAAGGGTCAGCTTGGTTTCACAATGTCTTCCGCAAGCTTGCCTGTGGTCTGGGGGCAGGAAGGACACTTGTGCGCAATGAGAAGAGGTTGCATGAAGGACACGGCTCTCAGCAGTACTGGAGAGCACCCTGCATGCACCCCAGGGACAGCACTGAGCTTTGTCATAAAGCCAGCAGCATGGGGCTGGGCTGCGATGCTCCCATACTCCCCTGGCATTTCCACAGACTTGCTGCTGCTGGGCTGTTTGTCTGACTTTAAACTATTGCAATAGAACATCTTTATGTCCTTGTCTCTTTTTGATGGAGCTAACCTTCAAACCAGCTGCTCTGGCCCAGCAAGGTTCTGCCACGCTGCAGCCAGGGAAGCTGCCCAGCCTGTCTTTATGCTCCCTGTTGGAGCGGTACTGTGTGAGAGAGTTAGCTGTCTAGAACGGCCTGTTACTGACATTTACACAAGGCTTAAAAAAAGCAAAAGGGTATCTTTGCTGAAAAAGAATTGCAGCTGGCATGCTCCTTTGGTACAGATAAGTCAGAGCAGTCACCAAGTTAAGTACTTTGGCTTCTGGAACAGGGATACGGGCAAACACTTCCAGCCCATGCATTAGTCACAGATCCCCTCGCTGCTCCACTGCTGCTACGTCAGTCTCAGGAGGAGGGAAGGCTCCAACTTCATGACCCAGAAAAAGCATGCTCAGAAGAGCAAAAGAAGAGGGTGAAATGTCCAGGATAGCTCCATAAATGCCTTTATAGCTTCCAGCTACTTCTGGTGTGAGAGTCTTTGTCAGACCATGCTGATGTCTTTACATTTAATGAATCCTAGATAGGTTCAAACGGGCAGAGATGTCTAGAGATCCCTCACTGTCTGCTCCAAGCAGGAGCACTCTCACAGCTAGCTGACATCACTCAAGGCCTCAGCTATGTGGCTGATGATGACCTTAATGATGGAGATACCACCACATCTCTGCACCCTGTTCCAGGGCTGCACTGCTCTCCTGGGTAAAAGACACGGTCCTCAGGAGCTCTCAGCAATGTTGCAGTCTGGCCAAAACACCCCCTTTGTTCCAGCTCCTGGCCAGATTCAGGACAAATGGATGTGAGGGGACAAGATAAGTGGTCATGAGGCAAAAATATTTTAGGGCTGTGAAGTCCTAACCCATATGTAGTTTGGGCAAGGGAGCAGCTGCTATTGGCATCCAGCAGGGTACCCGCCCTCCCCCAAGGCATCCTGCAGTAAGGAGTAGAGCCATATTCCCAACACAATCGCTGGAAAACCCTGCTACCAAGAGCTGAAGACCTAAATTGACCTAAGTCTACCTTCTGATGATACCCATCAAGATCAATCTGAGCAAACCAGACCCCAGTTTCCTTTGCAGCACTCAATATTCAGCAGTAAGGCACTCAGTCTCCTGCACCTGCTTTCCATCTTTATGGTCCCTGCCAGAACACAACTGAAGTATTATCAGCAGGGGTGTAATTTCTCAGTGTTTGTGTGGTGACACTATGGCACTATGGACACAGGCACTTTCAGAGAAAGAAATATAATAGCCCCTTCCAGCCCCACTCAGGGTTTTACTACCATTCCCCTCTCACACAGTGTTCCCCTGGACACCTGGCAGGTGTTGCTTCTCCAAGTCGCTGTGATTTATGGGCATGAAATGCAGAATGTTTCTTCATCTGTGAGCTCAGCTGAATGTGTCTGCGATGACATTGCAAGCCAGGGCTCAGGGTGATGTGGTGATAAAACCCACGAGTGGTACCTTCCACCCCTCACTCACTAGCACACTTGGTCACTGGGGAAGGAGATGTTGCAATAGGTCTCCCCCTTAGGCTGAGGACTGTCACAGCCCAGCTTTACTTTCTCCAAGAAGCTGTCTCCAAGCAGATTGACTCACAATAGGAGGCAAAATAAAAATAAATAAATCTATCAAACCCTTCACAGCTCTGTGGTGGCTCCTGGAGGAGAACTTCACTTCAGAGACCAGATCAATTATCACTTGAATGCTTTACAGCCATGCAAACAATTACAGCAGACATGCACTAACTTTTAAGTTGGTGGTCAACAAGATTTGTTAGACGACCAATGAATCTATGCACAAATCTTTCAGTGCTTCTAAATGCCCTCCAAGTAACAGCCCAGTGCTGGTAAACAATGAGCCATAAAGCCTGTCAGGGATGCACTTGGCAGGGGGGGAACAACAGGATGACTGAGCATTTTAGTCATTTTCCCTTTTCTGAGTTGTGGTGTTACTGTAAGGAAGCACAACTTTTGTTCAGGCAAGCTGTCTTGTGTTATTTCTGCTAATCGGTATCCTGGTTTAGTCTAAAATTGAGTATTAACAGTTCAGATCAAAAAGATTTTGCCATTACTTCTCTGTGTCAAACCGGATTGAGTGTTTAACCACTCACCTCAGCAAGTACAGGCATTGCACACACGACTTGGTGGCCTACTCTGAGACCTGGGAAACCCACGTCAGTCTCCAGATGCTTAAGACCCTCAGAACCCAAGGCTGTCTTTGGGCTGGGCACCATGTGAGATGGCTCCAGCCGGAAACTTAGGATCACTCTGGAGAAGCTGGAGAAATCAGAGCAATACGTGCTCGCAATGAAAGAAGTTCTCCGAAGGCCTAGTTCTGGCCACAGTAATGCAGATGTTCCCTGGGTGAGGGCACCAGAAGCATGCATTAGCCATCCTCCTCTGGTGCACTGGCACCATGGAGCAGCTCAGCTGTGCTGGAAAAAGTCCCCCCTAAGATGAAAAAAGGGAAAAAGTCCCGCCCTAAGACCACTGGGTGGGGAAGCAGAACACTGGCCACTCCAGCCACCTCTGTCCCCTGCCCCTCCTCTCCTCTTCCTGGAGTAATGTCTCAGAACGGGGGACAGGATCCTGGTTCCTTTGGCACGTGTTGGCCCACAGGGCCATGGGGCTCAGAGGTGGCCTGGCAGATGACAGCCTATACCCACTTCCTCTCCACTTGCCATCAGCTCCCTGGCTGAGGACTGCAGAGCGCATGCTTAGGCATGCGGAAGTCACACAGGGAAGGCACAGAAGTTCATACCGATGACCATGCCAAGCTGAGCCAGCACAGGCTCCTGGGTTCCCTCTGCCTTAACACAGCTCAGCTCACACTCAGCGTGAAAGCACTGCTTAGATCCCCCGATACTGCTCTGACACAGCCACGCTGCAGAGGGTTGCAGCTCCTTTGAACACTTCTAAGCTACCTGTCAACTTGAGCCATGCTCTTCACAGGGCTGGGAATGGGCAGCAAGGTCTGTCCTGACCGGTCCCCTCAGGCTTCTCTGCCTCAGCGGTCCCTCTGTTGAACAGAGACAGGATGGCATTCTGGTGTAGCACATGGCAGTTACTTGCCTTCTCTTGCCCTCAGCCAGCTCCTCACAGCAAAGCCCCCCAGCAAGGACAAACATCTCCCACCACAGGTAGAGAGAGCAAGGGAGAAAGAAGGCTCAGCTTTTGAATTAACAACATGAGATCTGCCAGAATCTGGAAAAAATGCCCATCTGGCAGGACCCTGCAGCTCCACCCTCGGGGAATTTGCATTTCTGACACTCAATCTGCCCGTTTGAGAAGAGAATACGTTTCCAGGATCAGCTGCAAGCAGAGAGGCTTGCAAGCCAGTTCTGTACAACTTACCCTACATAAAAGCTCCACCCAGCCCTCGCTGCAGCCAAACAAAAGCAAAGACTCTTTTATTCTAATGTACCCAGGAGGTCATAAACTAGCTTGAAGCTGTATTTTCAGCTCTGACGTTGCTTTTCAGCTCTGCTGCCTATGTTCATGCTTGGCTGCTTCTCCCTTTCCAAATTCCAGCGGTGGATTGCTTTTCTTTCCTTAACCATGGGAAGAAGGAAGAAGTTTGGAAATGGGGAAAAGAGTGGATGCAATTTGTAGCATTTTACACCAAGGGGGCACTGAGAACAGCTAGAAGCCTCAAACCCATCTGAACCTGAATCAGTAGCCAGGTTTTTTGAAGGTGCAGATGACCCAGCAAAAGCAATGGGTTAGCAGTGGCCAAGGGCAGTTCCCAGCTGCACTGAAGACCCTGAGGAAAGACAAGACTGGCAAATCTGAGCCCAGGGAAGATCTCCAGAACTCAACTTTTCCATCAATCATAGTGACCCCTTCTTCAAAGGACTGTTTGCTATGGAGCAGCTCCATGGCCCAGCAGACCAAGCAGTAAATACAGCCCCAGGGAACCAGACCCCTCCAAACTAGTGCAGTTATTGAACTGTGGGGATGAATAATCATCTAAATAGCTTTACCCAGGCAATGCAGGGACAGAAATGTCATCAACCATGTGAAAACTGAGACCATATGCTTCTAGGACGCTTTCTGAGAGGAGTGCGCTTGACAAAGCTGGAGTCAGTTCAAGGCTGGTTCCCAGACCAGACCCTGGCACAGCAGTCCCTCCTCTTCTGGTCCCAGGGACTCTCTCAGCTCCCGTCATTATTTTCACAGCAGCCAGTGCCTACTTTTCTGAAAGGCTGCAAGTCCTTCAAGGCCGAGACAGAGCTTGTGCTTGCTTTGTTTGGGAAAAAAAAAATGCTAGAAAGAAACAGATGATAGAGAACTGCCTCTGGCCTCCCCCACCTGTGCACGAAGGCAACTCCTCCACGGCAGCAGCAGCCTCTCCTTCTGCTTGGCAGGTGTTGTCTGGAGCAGAGCCATAGATACAGGACCTATTTTCTGTGAAACATGCAAAGGAGAAGCAGTTCCCTGGCACAGCCCATGACAGAAAACAATTCAACGGCTGATCTGATAACAGAGAGGTGCTGTCTCCCATTCTCTGTGCCTCACTTCCTGAAGAAGCAGGGGAAGCAGAAGTTTTTTCTCTCCATGAGGAAGCTGTCAGACACAACCTGGCACTTAAAGGGGTTCTTCTACTGTGCAATTAGTTCCCAGGAATTTGGAGTTCTTTCGCATCCCCAAAGATGGCATTTTCCACCTCTGGGGAGGCCTATCCCTCATCCTCCAGCTCTCTGTGTTCCAGTAATGGAGCCACATACACATGTGCCAGAGCCTCCCCAACGCTTTGGCCTGGTTACCCGTCCTGAACAGCCTTGGTTGCAGCTCCCACATCTCTGCAGGGCACGCACCAAAGGCTGGGAAGCTGAGAGAAGGCGAAGCGAGCCCTAATCAAGCAAGGCGACTAGTTATTACCAAGCTGCTATTTCTATTGCAAGAAGCCCTGGAGCAGCAAAACTGCTCGCCTCGTGTATGTTCATTAGCAGCACAGATAAGAGCAGCATTGATTGCAGGCTATAATTAGATCTCTGGGACCTTTCTGGACTGGCTTTCCGTGGCATTGTGTTACTTTGAAAGCACTTCAAATTTCTTTTTTCATTCTTTTTTCTTTTCTGAATGGTTAGGATGGTATTTCCCTATTCAGCAGATTTTTAGATTCTGTTTTCTCCATTGTGGCTCACAGAGCTCTCCTCAGTTTGGTGCCACAAGCCCCACAACACGGAGTTAGTAAAAGCTCTATTGTTTGACCACTCCTGGTCCCTTGGGCTGCAGCACTGGCCAGTCTGTAGCTCTCTTCTTAGCACTGCAGAGCTAACCTGCCAGGCAGCACTCCCTGCTTTGGTTAGCTTGCCAAGCTGTAGGTTTGTGAGTATCTTCCTCTGATGGTGACTCTGATTTTCCTGGCATAGCTTTCTTAACGTGTTCTGCGCAGCCAGCCTAGAGCACTCCCAGGAGAGCTGGATGCAGGAAGACAGCACTAAGCACATACTCCTGGCACAGGGGCCTACATGGGAATTATTACTCCTCCCCTGCAGTGCTGGAAAACAGCCTCAGCATCCACTCAGTGAAAACAGGGTAGGAAGAGTCAACAGAAAGACCCACGGCACAAAGACCTGGTGTTCACTTATCGACACTCCACGTGGCAAATGGGACCTGGGGGTCTCCTTGCTTCTGGTTTCCCCTCCCTCCAAAATGCTGGTGTGCTGGAGGCAACCACCAAGCAAGGCTCTGCAGTAGGCACTGGCTGTCTGGGCTGCACCATGTTCATCTTTCCTCGCCATATCCACAGACCATTCCCGTATCTTCTGCAGCCAGGAGGCAAGGGCAGAGGTGCCGCAGCCCACCCGGGATTATGGAGCCAGAGGCAAACACAGGCACTGCAGCTTGGCTGACCCGTGTGCTGAAGGAGGGTATCTGAGGAAGCATGTTTGTACCGCTGGTTTTGAACCCAAGGCCAAACCAAGTGAGATTAAAGCATATTTTTGAGTGGCACTCTCTTTGAGGACAGAAATTCACCCAGGACAAAACATTTTGGTCATGAGCTACTTTTTGGATTCCCGAGTTCTCATCAGAGACTTGCAGGCCTCACGCGGACGTGTAACCTGAACTAGATAAACTAAGTGTCTGCCTCTTCCCAATACCTTCAGGCAGCAATACAAACACTGACCCACCCAATGCAAGTTAATCCTGCTATTTTCTGCAATGTCAACATGAATTTTGTCCTATTGTTTGTGCTTCAAAGCTATGTGAATCGTTGGAAGCAATTTTATCCTTATTCCATAGCCTCCCCTTCCCTTTCTCTCCCCTAATCTTAAATTGCTTTTCTGCTGGTTTGAAGTTAAAGCAGTTCAAATTTAAATCTCTTCTTTAAGAAATGACTTTGTGAAACTGTATTTGCTTATGCATTAAATTTGTTCTCTGTGTGAGATCTAAGCCAGATCTGCTGAGGTTAGCGGCCCTCATAGGGGTTTATGGCTTGTTACTCCTCTGAACCCAGGAAGAACCAGTCCAGCAAAGGGAGCGGGTGTTTTATTCCGGGTGATTTTCTAATTACCTCTATCAGCTCTGTACTCACAAACCCCAGTGTCTAGCCAAGAGGTCATCACTAGCAGAACATGGCCTGGCTGGAGCTGAGAAATTTGGTTATAAGCAAGGGGGGAAAAAGAATTTACAAGCTTTTGTTTCACAGCCCAGTACAGGTTCTGACCCAGCTCGTGCTGTTTAGCAGCCAAAAATCTTCATCTGCTGGTACATTGGGAAGAAGTTCTCTAAACTCATCAGCATGAATCAGGTTTCCTCATTGACTTTCTTTTATACATAGGTGATTTTTTGATCCACAAAGGCCTTTTGGTACCTAACTCCCCATCTCCCTTGTAGGTCTTAACAAGTTGTCTAGAGCAGCCTGTAATAAACCAGGCCTGGTGACACTGGTGAATAATTTCTAGCACAGAACTGCCTGGGCTATAGGACAAGAATGTTTCTAGCCAGGAGAGGCTAAGGACAGAGCCCCTCTCACCCAAGGCAGCCACGGGCTTTCAGCAAATCGATCTGGAGGGAAGATACAGCTACAGCTATTTCCGTCCCAAGGCATTTGACAAGGCAATGCATAGTTTGCACTTGAGCCAAAGTCCATCATTTTAGCAGCAAAAACCTGTCAGCACCTGACTTTCAAATGTAACCCAATACCACTATGTAATATCTACAGTGTGAATTATTAACAGAGTGCCACCCAACACCTTACAGCTGGGAGGCTGGAAAAATCACCTGCTTTCAAGGCGAGGTTCAATTTCCTTCAGCTGACCTACATTTTATAATTCTCCCCCATCTCAGCCTTATTTACATTTTTAAATTGACATGCAGGATGTGTGGCTTACCTCCCGTGAAAAAATGAACAAGGGGGTGAAGGTCACTGCTACCTGTCTATTGGAAGGGAACAAGTTGAAGGGGAGTCAGAGAGAGAGAGAGAGAAAGAGAGAGGGAGGGAGGTTCTGTTTTCTTTTGATATAGTTTGGCACTGAATATACACACGCCCAAAAAGAAACCGAATGCTTAAATGACACTATGACAAGGACAAGTTTACAGGGTAAAGACAAATACTCTCCTGGCCAGGTAGAAACTCAGATTGGCTCTGCCCCTTCCAGGCCACTCTCTCCTGCTCCCATCTCCCCATTGCCCTTTGCTCCCCTGGCAATCGCCCTGACAGAACCCCCCCCATTTCAAGTGTCCCATTCACCTCCAGGTCTCCTCTCCCCACCTCAGTTCCCCTCTGGAAACCCATTGCTGATAGAGAAGCCTGTCATCTCGTCCTCACACATATCAGGGGCCAAGGTTTCTCCTGAAACGTCTCCAGCTAAATGGTACCTGAGCATCTGGATGCTCCTGCTGCCCAGGCAGGCTGAGCAGCAAGCTCACACTTGCTCACTATGACATGAGAAACGTGACGGCCACGCTGCTCAGGAGCCTGGCTTTGTGCCCAAGAATTGGCTTGAAGGAGGAGAAAAATAATTGTTTGCAAGAGTATCACGGAGAGACATCAACACAGAGCTATTAATAATAGGTGAGATGTAACCTGTGGGCCACATGTCATAGGGTGTCATGGCAAGGCCATTGTGTGGTATGTGCAACTCAGCGTGCCTTCGTGGGGAGGGAAACGTAACCCTTGCTCTGTGGACCTGCAGCTACTCAACCATTACACTGAACATCCCAATGCTTTGTGATGATCTTGGGAAACACCTTGGGACCCCCAGAAGCATTTCTCCCTTCTACAAACAACCTTCACTCGGTCCCGTGCCCATCCCCTACCACTGCAGAGGATGCCACAATGGACAGGCATCATCCTTCTTAATCCTCACTAAGCTGAGCTACAGACTGAATGAGCCTTTGACTCCCCCTGGGCAACTGCTCCCACAAATGCTCCACTGGCAGCTCACCCTGCAGGGTGCAGCAGAAGCAAACAGAGGCCGCATGGCTGGGCAAAGTGAGCAGAAAATCCAACAATTTGGGGTTCCCTCTGCAACACTTGGATCTTGTCCCTGGTGGACACAATGCAACCGGCTGGCGACCTGCCTGCCCAGCCCCTGCAGCTGCTCGCTGCCATGGGAGTCCCTCCACCCTCAGGACTGGCGATCCAGATGCTTTTTCCCCCAAACAGACTGCTTTTATTTGTAGCGCCTCAAAGAATTTCCCTTGTCTTTTTTTCTGGCCACCTTCCTAATCTTTTCAGGGCAACTTGACTTGTTATTTCATGCCATGTTCAAAATCCTGGAAAGTTCTTGCAAGTGAGCACACTCCCTTGTCATTGAGGTGTGCAGTCTCAAACTTTCATTTACACAACCTTCACTTGTCCACAGACCACAGCCCTCATTCCATGGGACCCGGTCTGCTAGCCAACCCCTCACAGACCTCTGGTGATATTACACCCAGCACAAACCATTCCTCCATGGAGTCTGAGCGTTACCCTTTCCTGCCAGCACCATGCAGAGACAATGGCACGCTCCTCCCCAGTAGCATTTTCTCTCCTGCAAACCACAACTGGCTCCTGACTCACAGCAATGAACGCAGATCTATTTTATTTTACCGTGTTACTAGGAGGTGAAATTACTTCACAATATTTGCCAAAATATCCTTCTTCTTGGGTTTCAGGAACAGGAGGAAGATGCTACTGTAGTTTCACCTACTTGAAGAAGTATTTGGCATGCAGCTAAAGAGCAGAGCATGGCACAGCTAAACAAGAGTGGGACATACCTGCTGGTGGCCAGGCTGCCTTCAAGAACAAACATTTACCTGGAGACCCTGCAGAGCCTCCTGGAGACTACTGTCCCAGGCAGTGGCTCGAGGCCAGTCTCTCACTTTTCAAGGGGTAGCCTGCCCACATGGAAACTGTCTTCCAGCACAGCTTCCAGTGCTACTCACTCCCCATGACTGTCAGGTCTCTCCGGCCAAGGGTCAGAGGCCAGCAAGGACCCCAGCCACATCTGAGAACCAAGCCCTGGTGTTAGAGCAAGAGTGGGGATGGTCTCAGAGGTTACTCCATTCACATGCCTAGCCTGCACAGACAAGGTGCTCTGCACAGGGCAGACATCTCAAAACACAACTAAGTACCCCCCCCATTATGGAGAGGAGATGGAAAGAGGCCAGTGATCTAGGAGGGACTGGCAGCTGTGCAGAGGGCTGGGAAGGGCAGCCTGGGAGAGGCTGGAGAAGGCTGATGGGGAAAGGTACAGCAACCCCACCATGTTCTTCCTCAGTAGCCTTGCTTTCCCTTCCTGCCACTTCCAATGCACAACCACCAAGAAAGAAGCTGTTGGTGACAGGGTGTGCCTTTGGGCTGGAGGAGCAGGCAGGGACCTGGAGAAGAAGCTCCAAGGCCAGAAAGGTAAGTGGAGATGCCCCAGCACCAACAAATGGTGATGATGGGAGACTGCAACTGAAGAAAATAACATTGTGAGGCCTTTTCTGTTTGCATCACATGCCCTCACAGGTTTGAGGAAGGACAGCAGTGTTCCCCAGGCTCACCATGGCCATCCTACTCCACCACAGTGCTCCACAGTAGAGGAGAGTGAGGAACAAGTGCAAGGTCGCTCCTCTGCCTAAGACACAGCAGCAATCACAGACAAAGATGCCTCAAGGTGAGGTAAGATGCATATTTCCCACTTGCTCAGTAATCAGCTCTGACCAACATATTCCCCTGAGGAAAGAAGCAGATAAAAATATGTGTCACACCCTGACCAGAAGCCAGCCAGCAGCTCACAGTCACATCAGCTGTCATAAAACTGCTAGATAACACTGTGGCTTAGCCAAGCCAACCCCTGTTGCTCTGAAATTAATTTAGTTAAGCAATATGCAACTTCAGTCAGAAGGCCCATGGGAAACATCCCAAAAGAAAGGCATAAAGTTTTCTCAAAGTTGCTAGTAGGGTAGGTTAAGAAGGCCCACCTTAGATGACCATAAATGGTCATCTAAGCACAGGGTAAGCAGAATGAGCTGTGATTTTGCTGGAGCCAAGGAGACTTTAAAAGCAAAAAATTCTGCCCATGAGATAATGTGAAGTTGAGCAGGACCCAGCTTTTCATAAGAAAAGGCTGGGCCAAGCAAATTAAGAGGAAAAAACGTAATGTTTTAAAAAGCAAACATCAAGTGTTTTGAAATTGCATGATGCAACATTTGCGGAAACCCAAACTGAAGTATCCTCTGAGCCTTGACCCACATTCACTTTGACAGCCTGGTCTGGGGTGAGGAAAGGGTGAAGACTCTGTCATTTTCTTGGCACAAGCAAACCCCTCCCTTCAAGGGTGTTTGAATTCACCGAGAGAGGCCTGAAGCCTTCCAGGGAGAGGTGCCTGGGTAAGGCACAGCTATGGCTTTCTCCCTCCTGAAACCTAGGCACTCAACTCAGGCCTCATGTTTGCCCTTTAGGGAGGCTTTTAACCAGAAGCAGGATTAGCATGGAAAAAATGACTCCATGGGTACTGCATTAGAGTCCGGGGCTTCCTTGACTGGCAGAGCATCCCAAGCTGGACTTCAAAGTTGGTCTCAGGCCATAGAGACCTTAAAATCGTAGTGGGACTCGGGCCCCACTGACTGGAAAGGCTCTCTGCCAGGCTCTGAGCCAGCTCCTCCTCACCCCGAGGCTGGGTTATTACTGCTTGCTGGCTCCAAACCTTTCCTCTGGTGAGAGTAGTGGCATTTTCTCCAGCTGCTGCAAGTTTCTGAGCTGTTAACCCTCACACCAAAGACAGATGTAAACTCACAGGGTACCTGTCCTCCCCCTCGGTGTGCTGCCTGAATTTCTTTGGTTTCTCCCAGAAGGAGTGGAGAGCAGACAGCCCTCCCTCCTTCTTCCTGCCTCCATGGTACAGGCCAGGGAGAACATGTGCCATCTGTTCCTTCTTCTGAGATGACAAGAACAGAACCCATTGCAGACATGGGATGCATGCAGCAGCCATCCCACTTTTCTCCTGTCTCCAGCAAAGTCAGATCAGGGATGCTGCTAAAGCATGAAACCACTGTCTTGCATGGAGATAACCAACACTGATTCACAGACCTTCCATAGTGAGGACGGATTCAAACAAGTCAGGCAGCAAGCAGCGCCAAGACACGGCGATGGGAGAAGCCTGGAAAGGCAGGTGAGGTGAGGAAGAAATGGCATCTCTCCTCAGAGAGTTTGTGAGGTTGAGCTGGCAGCCTGTGAAGGTGTGGAAGGATACACAGCACTGGACCTTGGTGTGAAAGAACTAACGCTTCTACAGACAGCAAAAGCCCCATGAGAAGAGTTGAGTGTCCAGCTGGATGCCCTTCGAGGCAGCCTGGGGGATCAGAAGGGATTTCAGGATGAGGGGTGGTAGGCAGATCAATGGGTCAGGCAGAAAAGCACCAGTGCAGTTCCAGGCAGCCTTTTGCACAAATGACTGAATGCAGGCGGTATGAAGGAGACAGGGAAGAGGGAAGCCTGGACATCTGCTCAATATTGAGGAGCAGACTGACCAAGAAGGATCAGTCCTACAAAGCTCAGCAGGCTCGGTACTGCTGCTTTGGGTTTGCTCTTGCAGCAAGAGCTGTGTAAGAGGCTCCCAGCCCAGTACGTGCTGATGGACCTGAACATGACCGCAGAGGAATGCTGCATAGCAAAAGCATTCACAAGAGATGAAGGCCATGGTGGACATTTTGGTGATGAATACCAAGTTTTAACCCTGTTGGCAAGGTCTCCAGACATGGAATTTTCCCCATCAGTCATCTGATGGACCTGCTCTCGAGCCAGAACATCACCATCTTCCATATAGGGAATCAAACCTTGTGTCATTCCCTGACCCTCTGCCCCTGCATTTCTAAATCCTGTTTAAAAATAGGATGTTTCTGAGTTCAGCCTCCCTTAGTGAAAACCATAGGAACAGTTGCTATCCAAAACAGTGCTGTCATGAGTTGTGTACACTGAAAGCCTGTAAAAGGAGTGCAGAAAGCCAGTGACCTCAGAAGAGGTAAAAATGGCTGCAGAATGGCTCCCTGTCCATTCAAACATGTTGCTTTCTCAGCCAGTGCCTGCCAAAGGAGAAAAATACTTTTTACTTATTCAGCCCCCAAAGTCATTAAGTGGCCTAGTACCAAGCTAGCTGAAGTCTGACTTGGTTTGTTGTTTTGTTTTTTTTTAATAAGCATACTACATTTCCTTCAAAAAACATCTTTGCTGTGCAAAAAGAGCAAAACCCAGCAGCCCGTGTTTAATTGGGTCCTTGTATGTTTGGTTTTCGTGCACTTTAGGCGAGAGAGAGAAGTATGCAAACCTGGGAACAGGGCCAGCATTTGCAAAATTCATGAGAAAAAAAAAAAACACAGTCACTGCTTCCACAGAAGCACCACCTCTCATGACTCTGTACTTACACAATCAAGGAGAGAAAAGGAGAAAAGCATGAGGCACAGTCACTTGTGCTTAGCTCTTTTTCCCTTCTCCCTCCAGCAGCACAGGGATATCAGGTCTGGGTAGCTGGTCAGCCCATGATGCTGTGGGACAGGAACAGGACAGTTGAATAAGCTACCTGTAATCTTTCTGCCAGTCAGATCTGCCTTGGACAAACATTGCTACCAGGAAGGTCAGAGGTCTGCAGAGAAGAGGGAACTGCTGCAGTAGGCTTTCAGTCTGCTGCAGCAGAAAACACCCATGCAACTTCTCCTTCCAAAGTAAAAACCAAGGCTGAACACGTCCGTAGCGGGAACCCTCCTCTAAGCACGTCACACTCCACCTAACCTGCTGCAGAACCACAGGTGGTGAGAGATTCCCTGTCACTGCCAGCTCCTCAGAAAAACCAGTCTGGAAATGAGGAGATCTGGGATGCTCATGTTGCTCCACACCACTTGGCAACCTGACAGCCCACCACAGCAGTTTTCAGCCCATTCCCCAGAAGAGGGCAGGGGAGGAATACCCGGTACCAAATCTGAGATGATGTGACCTAGTGTCAGAGTCCCACGGCGACTGTAGGTGAAGACTGACTAGCAGCACCACATGCAAGTACACCAGGGTGGCACACACCTCAGCTGCTGTGGCCAGGCCTCTGTCATAAGGCACAAGGATCACACAACACGAGACCTGGAGAAGGAGCTATGCATGCAGCTGATGGTGTGTCCAAGCTGGAAGACTAATAAGTTGCCTCTGGCAGAATAAGTGCTATCCACTCTCAACTCTGAGCAGATGAGCAAGGTCTACCTCACTGTGTTTTCCCACTTGGAGACCTTTTCTGTGTTGCTCTAAGGACAAGCAGAGTACAGACCGTCTTGGAGTCAAACACTTGGCTCCCAGCAGATCACATTAAGCAGAACCCAGAACAAGAGCATCTCACCAGCAACTGGAAGGCTTTCTCAAGCAGAAAACGTCCCTCAAAAGTATTCAGAAGTATCTAGAGCCCTACAGCCTTGTGTGGCAACACCAAGAAAAGAAATTCTGAAGAGAAGACTTAGTACTGGAGAAACACGGAGAAGGGACTGGCCTTGAATTTCTCAACAACCCTGAAACTCAAAAGTTTCCTTCTTGGATGTTATTTGCTGTTAAACACAACCCTTAAACAGACAATGTTTTCAGAAGTGCAAGTAGAAACTATTGCAGCTGGCTTAAGCAATGGACAACTACTGTGAAAGTGCCTACAAAGGTGCAAAGCATCCAGTGGGACCCATTTTCTGGAGGTTACTGCCCTCGGGTATATCAGTGTCTCTCATCTGCCCCTATTAGTTGTGTTTGCCTCTGCAAAAGATTGTCTGAAATCACCTGGCCAACATTTTGCTCAAGTTAGAGCTGGGAAAAAAAAGACACCCGAACATGCAATGACCTTTCTCAAAATGAGACCCTTGTTACCCCAGGGACACTTTCAGGTGTTTGACATTTTGAGCATGCACAGTGTGGAAATTTATCCTCAGCTGATCCTTATAAAGTAAACAAGCAAGAACACAATGCCTCTGCAAAGCTGGTATATCTCAGGGGACCGCAAACACCTGAAAATTGCAATAATGTGTAGGGTAAATGGTACTTTGGTACTTTCTTCTGTTTTCCTTGCTAGGGATCAAAAGGCTTGCTGTATACTAATAAAGCAAGAATTCTCTGTTTCCGTTGTCCACAGACAAATCAAGAGCCTGTGGTATCCAACATTGGCAAGTTTAGAAAATAACACAGAGCAGGGGAAAACAACTCACACTATCAACTCAGGAAAAACCCTGGTGCTTTTTTTAGGAGACTCAGGAAAGCTGCAGGTTAAAAATGGCCCAAGCATCTCAAGTAATGCTTATGGCTACACACACCTCTCCTCCTCCTCAGACATGAAGAACTACCTACTAGCACTGGCCATGACCTGGGAGATATTAGTCCTTATCACCTCTGACTCCTTGTCAGGTGACCTTGGAAATGTATTTGTGGGTCACCTTGGACACCAAAAAAAGGGCCAGATACAGGCGCTGAACAAAACTGTTAAGTTCCACGTCTTGCCTTGGCCCTTTCCTCAGTCCTGCCTCTCTCCGAGTGCACTCGGACCCTCCCTGCCCGATGTGACAGTTCCCCTGGTGTACAAGAGCTCAAAAGTAGCTTGAGTAAAAGACAGGAGCAGCTCTATTTCCCCACACCCTGCCTCTCCCCTGCAGTCATGGCTCAGGCGAAAGGCACGTCTCTGTCCAACACACGTACACCATCTGTAACAGAAACCACTCTGTTCAAGGACTGCTCCTGCCGTACCAGTGAGGAGTATGGTTTTCTGCCAACTTAGTAATTTTTTGGGCCTGTTTACATATGATCATTGCCTGGCTCACTTTAGTTTGTTGACATCTTTCTTCTAGAGGTCCTCAAACTGGACACTGGCTTCTGGTACAACCCTACAAACATCAAGCAGAGTGAAACCAATTATCTCACCTGCTCCCATCACCCGGCTGCAAGTTAGGGAGGGGAAATCACCCCTGAGGACAAAAGACATGTAGCTTCAGAACATCAAGGATACTTTTTGGCTCATCTAGAAACTGGAGTGAAGCTGGATGAGCACCTCCTAGAACTGTGCTTAGAGGTGTGGTTATTCTGAATGAGAGACTACTACATCTCAAAGCTGACAGCCTTTGCCGAAGTCAGGGCAGCAGCTGGGAGAGAGGGTGTTCTTGTGCACACTGAATCCCTGGGAACATGACCTGCAGGAAAGGCTTGGTCACTGGCAAAGATGCATCTGGGTGTTAAGATTATGCTAGGATTACATTTGCATATTATCTATTCAGAAGTCCCTTCCTTTTCCATCTTGTGCAATCTTTTTTTTCTGGGTCCCTTAGAACTCCCTAACACCTCCTTTTCATATTAAGCCTGACAGTATTTGGGTTAAGATGAACTGGAATGAAACCTATAGATTTGTGGACAGAGGGTACCCTGCAGTCATCACAAAGGCAAAGAGCAGGGATGAGTTAACTACAGAAACCCTGAGAGGATTCAGAGTCCAAGCAGTGGGTGCCAGCTAGGCTCTCCATGGACCTGAGTGAATACCACCACCACTGGGTAAAGTGGGGATGGAGAAGAAAAGGTGCCATCAGGCTGAACTCTGGGAAGGTGTTTTCAGATGGCAACCTGAATCCAGCATCCCACCCCCAGCTCTGGTTTCAGTGTCCCTAGAGTAACACTGGCAACTTTACAAGCTTGGTATTGGCAAGCTGCCTGATTTGGCAGGTAAAAGAGGACCAGTTTGTAATGCTGCTGTCACACAAGGTCAAAGTCACCTGTGAAATAGTGCAGGCCCCGGGCCAAACTCCGAGACAAGCCCACAATAGCATTAGCTGCCAAACTCAGAAAGCCTTTGACTGCAGCGTTATTACCTAAATTTAAGGGTAGCAGGACTGGTTGAATTATTCACTGCAAGCAAACTCTTTGGCAAATCTTAGCCCTGTTACCTGTTAACAGACTGTGGGCAAACTGCCTTGCTGTTTGCAGATGTTTGTTATGCAGAAGTGTACGAACTGTTCATGCAAAACACATTTCAGCCTAGGAGCTGTCTGCCAGTCCTTGATGTCTGCAGCTCGCTGTCCCCGAGTTGCAGTGTCTCAGACGACAGAGTGGTAGCCCTGCTCCCTACAGTACCTGTGAGTCCCCCCCATGGGCAGAAGAGAGATACAGCCCAGGGAGGAGGAGGACTCTGTGAAGTGTGTAGGTAGGTTTCACCGTCCTTTTTTGCAGATGCTTATGCATGTATTTGCTTGGATCCATTTTCCACTTTCTTGTTTTCCTCTGGCAGATTATCCTCTTTCTTCAACGGGTTTTTTTGCCTGTCTGGGTGACCAGACTGGAGACAGTGCTGACAGTCCATTGTTAGATGCACTTCTACTGATGAACCTCTGTTTGCCACCAGTGCTGTGTCCCTTTCTACCTCCAACAGTCTCACAAACATTTCCAACTCCCCTGACTTAAATAATCAAACGAAAGCACTCTTAGGCTTGTGGAAGAGGCTAGTGCTGTGCTATCAGTGTTGCTGACACAACCATTCCAAGCCCTGCACTACCCTTTCCAGCTCCATTACCAGGGACAGTCTTTAGCACAGAAAAACTGCCTTCTGGGAAGAGGAAGGATGAGGCTGAAGACAGCCTGGAAAGACCGGCTCCGGCTGTTCCAAACTTACAACGGGAAAACAAAGTGCATGAATACTCCCTTTATTTTTTCTTTTTTTTTTTTTGTATTCCCTGTTACTGGGCATTCTTCTTTTTGCAGGGGAGGGCCAGTTCTCTTGCCAACACCTTTCACCTGCACTCAGCTATGTCTGGGCATCTCGTAAGGCTGGGTTCACTGTCTAGAACTCCAGTTTGCTGCACTTGTTCTTATGCAGCTGCACAGAAAGCAACTCTGTCCTGCTCGTGCAAAAGTGCCTTTTCATGTTCCACCATCAGAAAGGAGACAGCAGTCTCTGGCTCCATGGCTTGTGCAGACAACCACAGAGATAGCTTGGCAAGCAAAAGTTGCCCTAAGAGGGGGTGACACCTAACTCTGAAAGGACCAAGATGAGGCATCTCGTATACAGCATGTTACGCTAAGAAACTGAAATGCTGGCACCACCACCTTAAATACTGGCACCAAACCACTACTGAAACCAAGCATTTCTCTTTCCTCACTTCAGCAAGTGCTTCAGAGACTTTCCAACTTTGAATCAGTTCAAGACTTCCTAAAGGCTAAACACCCCAGTCTGCAATTGAGGACCTTGGCAAGGAATTGATTTCCACAAAGGTCAGCTCCTCCAGCCCTGCTGTGCAAGCAGGCACTGCAGCAGAAGGTGATCCCAACTTTAACAATCCTCTAGCAGCTGTCCCTCTTCATTTTCACTGAAGTGCAGAAAAAACCCCAAGTAAATCCAGATCCATCTGTCTTCCTCCCATGCCAAGGTTAGGCTAGTGAGTACCAAGGGAAGGCTAGTGAGTGAGCCAAACAGAAACTCATCCTCATTTCCCAAAGCCTTTGGAGTTTGGGAGAGGACATCCTGGCCTCGCAATTGCATTCCCTCTCCTTGCTGCCTGAAATCCCCATCTTTCTAGCAGAGAGTCTGTGGAAGCTCACATGCTGCACAGCTTCTACCTTCCAGCTACATCATATTACGAGGCAGAAAGGACCAATGGGACAATTCATCCTCTGGAGGTACCCGTCTCTTCCTGTTAAGCTGATGAGCCACAGGCTTGCTCCAGGGGCACCATTCAGGTGCCCACACACAGCTATGAGGATCAGTGCTACTGGAGACATCTCAGTCTCAAGTTTGGCCTCCAGCTGCTGCTTCAGAAGACAGGAGGATTGCTGCAGGTATCAGCCAGCTTTGTGCAGACAGCTCAGATACCAGAGGGCACCAGACAGCTATGTTTAGGTAACTAAATCTTTCCCCTAGAAGACCCTACACGACTAATTCTTAAAGAGCTTGAGATAGCGTGAATTACGTGCTGTTTGTGCCAAGCTCTTCTGAGGCACAAAGAAATAAAATGGAATTGGAAAAAGACCTAAAGTGAAAAGTAGAAATTTATGGCAAACTCAGCAAGCAGGAACCATTTCTAATCAACAGGCATCCTTCTGTCTCCTTGAGAAAATAACCTCCTAGTTGATCTCCATCTGCCCACTAAACTCTGCCAACAACGCACACTTCTTCATACTTCCTTGAGATGTTCTGTAGACTATGTCTGGACTCACAGAGTCCTTTTCCCTTTCAAAGCCTGTTGTTTAAGGTTCTAGCCTTCAGAGTGGATCAGCAAACCTGTTTTTTAGTGGGACACTGCAGTCCCCTGCCATCCTTTGGGTTTGCCCTTGTATCTGTAGATCCTGGAAGGATGGTTGCAAGGACAGCCAGACTGCCCTCTACATTGTGTGGGCTCTCAAGAGTCCAGTAAGTCATCAGTGCCTTAGCAGTGTGCTTAGTGGTGGTCCACGGACACCTTACAACCCAAGGATTTGACTGCATGTGCTCCCAAGACCACTTTTCACACTTGCATGAAGCCAAAATAAAGCCAGTAGCATGGATCAGTGGAGCATCCTGGTGAGCCATTCTACTGCTACAGCTAAAATCACTAGCAGCTGTTGGCTCCCAGAAAGCTTTCCAGAGTAAGACAGCCTGCCGCAGGAAAGCAAGGAGCAGAAAACAGTCTCAGAGCTTGCTTTTAAAGCAGCAAAATTAAGCTGTAGATGAAAGAGAAGATAAAGCAGGAGAAGGCAACTTGAAAATGTGACTCTCCCCAAAGACATCAGACCTAGAATGGCTCATTGGACCATGAACTCTGTGCATTGCTGGATCTCTCTTCTTGCAGCCACAGCTGCAGCAAAGCTCAAGGTGACACTGTAGAAAGAGATTTTGTTTTAAAACCCCCAAATTGATTGCTTTCATGCATACTCACGTGCAAATAACCACAAGTACTACGACATGTTTCTGCACGGTCAGTCTAGAATGCAAGCACCAAGAATCCCTGCTCTTCCCAGGATTAATTACAATGAGATGGAAGAAAATAAAGATGCAGGCTGAACTCTTGGGCTGGGGAGCATAGGCATGTTTTGGATGTGCTCTCTGCAGGAGTCCGCCATGTGATTAGGATTATCTTGTCCTCTCTCTGTGAGTCATTAGGATGTACTTGCTGTCTTTTGTATCCTTACCTCAGCAGCTAATTGCTCCAATCCCATTCTTTTATCATCTAACCAGCTTATTTTTATGCCTTGAGATTTCAGGTTTTTCTTGTCTTGGTTTAGGCTGCCCCTTGTTCATCGCATCAAGGTATTCTAAGGAGCTGTAGGTGTGCTGTAATTTTGATGACCTGCTAAGACATGTGCTATCAGCACCTGCCACTCTCAGGTACCTCTAATGCCTTCCTTCTGGTGCTTTGAAACACTCCTACTCCTTCTTCATTCATACCCATGTGTCTAGTACAAATCCCAAGGACTCCTGGTAGCACGAAAGAGCTGAAGAGCAATTGCTGGTATTCTCTGGAGTTGTCACAAACATGAGTTTGTCCACAGGGTTTTATGGTGTTGGTCCAAGTGACTGCCATGCAGTCAGAGCTCATGGAATTCTCAGGGCCAGGGCCAGGGCCGGCAGGCTGTAATGTCCCAATGGTTAAAAAAGCATTCACTGAAGATACATCCTGCCTGTCCAGAGATGAGAAGAGCCAGCTGCTTTGGAGACTTGAGCAGAATTCCCTCAGGCAAAGGCCTGTCTCCAAGTGGAGCTCGGTCAAAATCATGACAGCAGTTGCACAGCCTCTTCCTGTAGTTGCAAACTTACACTAAGACCTTGTCTACTGAAAAGAAACAGTAGAGGGTTTGGGGGGACAGTAGCTGAGGAGACAAGGCAGCTGATTTCCATTTCTAGCACTACTGTTACTCACTGCATGAACCTGAACAGCAATTTCATTCTATGCCTGAATTTCATGCTCTTTAGAACAGGGCCAGTAACTGCTACAGCAAAGTCAGCGTGAAAAACTTATTATGCATATCCCTCTCCTTAAGCAAGCACAGGGCTCATCCCAACTGAGCATGTCACATTCTTGACATTGAAGGGTTGCTGAACTATGATAAGCTGCCACAGTCAGGACCACAGCATAGGGAAAGGAAAACAAGAGGGAGAAAGGGAAAAAGAAAAGGGAAGCCTTAGCTGAGACATGGACAGCACAGCCAGGTGCAGAACAGAGTGGAAAGCCTGAACTAAAAGCAAAAAGGGGACAGAAAGCAGTCAATTGTACTTCAAGGCATGCTACAGACACTCAGTCCTGCCAAAAACCCACAAGTGAAAGGAGCAGTGGTTGTCTGCCAGGTGGGGATGGAGAAACAGAGGCCATCTAGTGTACATTAAGACAGTTCAATCCATTCTACACGTGCTCCAGAACCCAAAGATCGAGGGGGGGAAAAGAAGACCTCTTTCAAGACATTTGTAAGACATTTATATTCTAAAAGACAACTCTATGTACAAAAAGTCACAGAGTACTAGAGCACGAAGAACTGGCCGAGCTGCAGGATGTGCCTGAGGAACTTTTGCACAATTTAAAAAAGATTATGAAGATGTCAGAAAAGGAGGAGCAGATGGAAAGCTCCCAGCAGCAACAGCCCGGTGGCTGTAGCCACCAGCTCAGATGTTAAGCTGTGAATCCCTTTCATATACAGTATGAACACAGTTGGATAAGCTTACTATACACTCCGTGGCACACAGCCAAGCTCTATGTTCTTCAGCCCTCAGACACAAAAGTTGGTGTTTCTACCACAGAGTGTTTTGCTCACTACCACAGTGGCCAGGATGGACCTGAATTAGGTCTGTGGTCTGTTAGCTCAGGAAAGAAGTTCAACAGCCTTGAGCATGACTACCTTGGTTTAAGACATAAATTTCATCCAGTATGACAGTTCTACTGCAACCTCTACAGAAACATGTCACACACGCAGACAATCAGCCAAGCACAGAGGAGTTCACTCTCTCTCTGCCAAATCACGCCAATAAACAACCAAAAAATTCCCATGCCTACATCAATCTGTATCCATTGGATAGGCAGGTCTCTTGGCTCAAGGACAGGAAGAAGGCATTTCTATGTTCTGTCTGAATGGGAGCTAAATCATAAGCAGTAATGATTCTGCATTCATAGCAAAACAGCATTGTCTGAGGGTCATTCATTTTGGAAGCCTTGATCCATCACTTACAAGAACATCACCATCTCCCAGACTAAACTATGGAAGAGAAGTTCCTGCCAATGTGTTGAGGCATAGTGTTTACGATACAATTTACTTCCTCCGTGGAGCTGCCACCATCTCAGCCTGATGAATATCACCTCTGTGCTAAATGCTGTGCCCCAGCTGGGAGCAAGGCTGATCAAGGTCCTCCAGAGCTCTGCAGCACCACGCTCTGAAGTGTTAAACAGCTACACAACACAAAAAGCCACACAAGTATCACAAGAATGTCTTGTTCTGAACAAAATCAATTCTGCTCGTCACACACCCCTGTACTTGACAGCACAAAGACATTTTCTCACCACGGTGTTTCTTCTAAAGCACTTCCAATTTCCCAGCCCTCCAGAAATCATATGTAGATCTCTTCATCTTCCCAATCCCTCAAATACAAACTTTTAAAATTAAGATTTTTATAACTTTAAAACCATCATTTTCCTCTTTGAAGGCCAACACAAGTTTTCTAATGACAATCTGTCAAAAATATCGAAGGCATCTGAATGGGCTTACTCACTGCATCTAGCAAAGCACCACTCCACCTCCTCCAAGTGATGCCACACTTACCAGCCAGCTCTAGTGCACACATACCCAGCACACAGCTAACTTTTAACTGGCATTCACTTTCAAAAGGAGCCCCCTATCCCTGCCACAATTTTTAATCTCTTAACGGTGGCAGCAGCCCCAGAGGAGATGTGCATGTGACAGCGTGCATGAATGACAGCACCATTAACTCATGAGAGTTTGCCACGAGCTTTTTGCCATGCCTTGTGAAGGCAAATGAGAGATTGTCTATTTACTTATGCTGTCCTCCCTACTGTTAAATGGCTGCAGCATTCAGGAACCACACCACCACTGTATAAGCTCCTTAACAAGATGGCAATCCCTGATCTGATAAGGTTTCTGTAAGACCTGTTCGTAACAGTTAGCTTAGCAGCGCAGACAAGATTACAGCGTAGAGTACAGCCACTTCCAGACATTGCTTGTTAGAAAAGCAGTACAAGCAGGGTCAGGGGAGGACCATTTCATGTAAGCAAAATGAGCAAGAACAAGGAGCAGCCTAGTAAATTCCAGAGCGGCCAATCCCAAACCCAGCAAACTGGAAGTGTTTTGAGAAGGGTCTGAAGAAACATGCCCGTGTGGCTCTTAGCAGGGAATAAAACACCAGCAGAGCCAAGTGAATCTGCTCCCAAAGATCAGTAGCACACCAACAGACAGGCTTTGCAGGCACCACAGCAATTCCCTCAGATGCTGGACAGATACCTCATGTTCTTACCCAGCCATGCCCTACTCAGGCTTCTCAGTTCAAATAAATGCCCCTTATCTACACAGCTGTCTTTTTACTGAAGACTGCCAAGTGTGGTGTCCTGCTCCAGGGATATTATTTGGCCCTGTGGCCAAAAACACATGGAAAATTCCCAGTTAACTAAGTGATCCTATCAGAAGATTAAGCCTACCAGATAATCTACAGTTTGTTTTTCCTCTTGACGGGTTTCCGCAGACCAGAGCAGTGTTGTTTGGAAAGAAGGTGAGGAGGTCTCTTGACCAGCCTCCCATTTGGAGCAGAGTTATCACTAACATGAGGTTGGGAGACTGGCTCCATCTTCCCCATGGAGAAGGGAATATCCCTGTACAGATAGGGACCAGCACACACTTGGCCTACCCTATCTACACCAGCTAACAACGTGTCACTTCTCCCTTCTTTCTAGGTCTCTGGGATCTTAGTCCATATCTGCATGAATGGAAATTAATCACAAACATTTGAGAGGCACTTTGAGGCTCGTACTGCTGGCTGCTCCACCTGTCCCTCAATTACAGATCAAGTGCTTTCACGCTGCTCAAAGCAGAAGTATTCAACTACTCATCAACTCAAACTGTGAATTATTATGAAATGAAGAAAGGAACACAGCAAGGAGACCTCCGAATCCCGTTGTTTGCAGTCGTAAGCAAACAGAAGCGATGCCCCAGATGGTGTTTTGCTGAGCATGGAGCTGTCTGGGAAGGTGTGTCATGCTTCTTGGCTAGCCTGCAGCCCAGGACCTGCACACCACCCCAAAGCTGAACACAAGCAGGATGAAGCAATTCCTGTTTATTGGGACATCTCTGGCTTGCCAAGGTCCAATTGGCTATGTGTGCTCTTTAATAATCAACATCACAGAAATCGGGAATATAAACAAAAGTCAGAATCACCTGCAAACACTACCAACGTGAAACAACTACGGTTCACTTCAAACAACAACAAAAAACCCCACAATTGGCAATAACTTAGCCAGGCAAGTAGGAAAAAAACCCAACCCACTATATATCTGCAAGCAGTGTCACAAGATTTACAATTTATATGAGCAGTCATAACCACCCTGAGTCAAGACTGCAGAAGTAGGGCATGGTACTACCCATGGGGCACCCCTGAGTGGCCAGAGGAGACAGCTGCATGAGCCACGCAATGACAGCCCTAAGCGGAACACACCCAGAGGTCACCTCTGCCATAACGAGGTGTCCAAGGCTGTTGTTATTCATTGGAAAGGGCCTTTTCTCCATGTGAGGCCACTTAGTGCAAAGCAGTCACATGCCTTTAAGATTCCCAAAACTACTCCCACAACACAAAGTCTTCCCATTTGAAGAGGGCAAAAGCCAGTCAGTGTTGGAAGCTGTGAATGTGTCAAGACCAAACTAGAAGGAACCCAAGAGAAGTTCTCAACCTCCAAAGCCTTGCCTGCATCCATCCATCAGCACCCTGTTCTCCACTGGATGAGCAGGAATATCTTCTAAAATGACGTGTTAGCCTGCTCCTTCCTATGGCTGTTCAGCTGGGCCACTTGGTCTTGGTTAGGCATTGCTCATCAAGCCGGAGAGGTTATTGCTCTTTAACCTGTCAAAGAAACCTTTTTTCCTCTCACACAACCCCAAGATTCTGTGAATCCCTCTCACATTCATATGAATACATAATTAAGAAATCTACTCGAAAGTGCTCCCGTGGAAATTGGTCTACAAACTCCTTTACTTAAAGGTCACCAGTATTTTACAAAGGCTGTTTGCAGGAGCAGTAGAGTTGCTCAAGTACATGAAATAAAAATAAATAAAATTAAAAAAACCTGAGCCAACAACCAACCAACAACAAATCAAAGCCTCTTACTATATCACCATGATAATGTCTGCATGAGGGTGTGGGGGTTTTGTGCTAAAAAGGAGATTGTTTCTTACATCGTTGTCAATGACTTTTTCCAGCGTGGGATGACTCCTATGATAAATAAGAATATTAAGAAATTACAGCAGAGGGGCACTCAGCAAGCTTCTCTGCATCAACAAACAAGATCAACCTGAAAAAAAGACCACATTGGTTGGCTGAACACAAGCATCACTACTAAATACACCACTTCCCCCCCTTTTGGTGTGAAAGCATCCAGGAAAATCTATCCCTTTACTGCGTGTTGTGAACTAGTGACATTCAGGAGATTCAAGCCACCCAGCCATGGCAGTGTTGCCAGTGTACCAGAGAAACCCATGGCTTAGTTTTCCAAGACGGATGAAGTCAACTCATGCTTTATAGTGAATTCAGTACCTCGCAAGTTAATAAATACCAACTTGTTTTAATAGGTTTGTTTACATTTCAAGTGAACCCATCACACGTTGATAAGATGCATTTAATTTCAAAACCACAGAATCAAACATTCTGTGAAAATAGTTACAGCTTACAGTTTGACATTAATCCAACACAGATAAAATAGCATCTGGAATGATTCTACTGATTTCTGCAACTCACTGATAACAAAAAAAACCCCAACCAACCCCAAACTACTCCAGCAGTAAACAGAAAATGATTATTTAACCCTTAACTCAAAATACCTTCTTGAAGTTAATTAACAAAAATAAACAACTCTGTACTTAAAATAAAGGATGCAAAAGTACAACAGCTCTTCACTTATGAAACCTGTATTATAATCTGTAACAAAGTTTTTCACTGGACTGTGAGCCTGGTTACAGACCTGTAATAGAAGACTAGTGACAAGGTCTATGATACTGCTCAGCATCCCAAGGGGAAATCTGCTGAGATAGACTCAATTTTATCATAGAAACCTGCACCAAAGTAACTCCAAAGACAAAAAAAATGTAAATTGCAGTGGCTCTTCAGAAACGAGGATACTACGGTTGCTACAGTGAAAAGCAAATATATTAAGTAACAATTTGTACAAAATATGGGCTGACAAATAAACTGTATCTTCAGAGTAAGCATACCAGTGATTTGGATCTTACCCTCATGAAAATACATCAAGTACTGCTGCGGAAAGCAAGGGAACTGTAAAGTTCAACAAAACTGTAAGTAGAAAGAGTATTTACTTTCAGAAAAAAACTTCTGAAGCAGTTGTGGGTGTCCAAATCTGTGACTTGGGACAGAAGATGCCTTCCTTCCTACATATGAAGCGACTAAGACTTGTCCAATACTTCTCATTCTTACAGGAACTGAAATTTTTTTTGCGTTTCCATTGATTTAACAGAGAGCAAGGGGAACAGGGAGAACTTTGATTAGCCAAGCAGTGAATGTTCTCAACAAAGCTTCATTATGACTTGGTTACTCTGTTTCCTGAATGCAAGTGGTATAAAGAATTAATGAATTATAATACAGAGATACCAAATTCTTTGGGGTTTTTGTTTGTTTGTTTTTTTACTAAGAGCAACCAAAATAGATCATTCTGCTTTTCAGAACAAGCCATTCTAATGCAAAGCTGATCACATTAATGTGGTATTTCTTAACAGCCCGCAGAGGCAAAGCAAATTAACACTTTGGCCTATTTTGAATATCTTATCTGAGTCCCAGAAAGAAAGCAGGATAATAATTAGATGTGGCCTTTACTAATAAAATTATATGAATCTTCCAAAGTCAGATTTTGAGATAAAGGGATAGCTTCATGGTGGCAGAGGTATGGGAAGGTACCAAAAATAGTTCAACACATCTTTAACAATGAACTAGAAGCCTCTTGTTTAGTTTGAGGCAATAAACATAGTATAACATGTTTTGAATGTATTTTTCTCTTCACTCATTTTTAAGGCCAAAATGGCTGACAGTGTCTAAAAGCACCATTAAATGAAGTGCAGTTCTGTGTAGGAGATATGATCCTCAAAGTTAAATTGGAAGAACCTTCCCTGTTTAAATACAGGTTTAAAAGGTTACTATGATACTGCATTAATGGGATTTTTATTCAATACACAGCTCTTCTATTCGATGCAGAAGCAGACAAACATATGCCTTAAAGAAATGGAACAACTGAAACTCCAAGTAACACAGTACTTCTCTGCTGCTCTAGAATTGATGAACATTCTCCCAGTTCTCCTTGACTTTGAAAGAAACAAAAACCAAAACACAAAAAAACCCAAACCAACAAACAAAAAAACCCAGCAGGATCCCTTAGAAGAGTGCCTTAGCAGGAAAGGCCAGCCCGACCACTCACGATTTCAGTTCTTCCAGCAATGTCTTATTTGTGTGCAATGAATAATCAGATGCTAGAGTATGTGCAGAGTGAATAAATACTACCCACAGGCTGGGGTGGAACAGCAGTGCACAGGCCTAATCAACCTTTGCATGTGTTTAAATGACATGTTCTTAAAAGCTTAACGCTTTGCTTAGATCCTGCATTATCAGCCTTCCAGCTAGAAAAGTTGCAAGCAACAACAACAAAGAAAATCGTCAGTATAAAAAAAAAATAAAATATATATATACTGCAACACAGGCTTCCAGGAGCAAAGAGCTTCCACGCTCCTCAATTTCAAGAGGCAATCAGTTAAGGTGCTTTCAGATGCTGCACTGCAGACAGGCTGGCAGAAGTGGCAGTTTAACAAGCTCTTTAGCAGGTATCTGAGAGCAGCTCCTGAGGCAGAAACCCTAAACTGCTAGTTTCTGTAGCGGGGCATCTGTGGAGCAGGGGCTCCCTCTAAGGGGGCTGAGGAGGAGACTGTCATAAGCTGTCCAGCATGCATTCTCTCATTCACCCGCAGTTCACAGCCATCCTGCAGCATCCTTATAGCTATCCTTGCAATGTTTTTAGAGTCATCAAGTCCACTGTGAGGTCTCCCATCATAACTCATGCCCAGCTTTTCGAGCATGATTGTCAGCTTGGTCTGGTTCCTAGGAACCTAGTGAGGAAAGTGAACCACATTCAAGAATTAGGGTCTGTATCAAGTCTTTTTAATCTAGCACAGTGCAGTAGAAACTTAGGCAGATTTTCAGTCTGCTTAAGTCACACACTACTTTCATTTGCCTTTTGTCAGATCACTAACAATTTAACTTCAAAGCACCCTGGTGAGACAGACACTCTCATTTTTACAGAGGAGACATAGTCAACAGGAGCTTGTCTAGACTCAGGATAATCTCAAGAGGCTCTCACCATTACCAGCACCAGCACAGGATGTGCCAGTTCTGGCATTGGTGGAAGCCATGGCCTGGCTACGGCCTTAAATTCCCTAAAAAGAAAGGAATTAGCACCCAAAGTGACACTGCAGAGGGAATCAGATTCTGCTTTTCCTTTTAAATTCTAAGCGATTAAAGAATCACCAGGCTCCTGATCCTCACAGACATCAAGCTTCTTAACACCTCCAAGCACCACAGGACCAGATCAGTGACACCTATAGCAGCCCATGGATGACCAAAAGCATGAAGAGACAAGGAAGCTTAACTGACTTACCCACACCATGTGCTACACCAGCAAAAGCCCTGAGTCTTCCCTTGATTAACTACTCATACGTTTGTTCTCTGGAAAGGCCACATTAACAAAAGGGTAACTTTAAAGGAAAACTTTGGCTTGCTCTCTTGGTGGTGGTGGTTGGGGTGGTGGAACATGGGCCATGACAAATTCCAGGATATTGCACCATACCACTGGATTTAATAGCTAGGCAGAATGGTGACAACACAGTTGCCAAAACTTAGCAACATGCGACTCCAGTAATAATACCCACAAACTGGCAGGGGAGACATACTGCAGGTTGTGGAACATTCCACGGGAAAGTTACAATACATTCCTTGTTGTTAATTTTATCTATAACTTAACAACACATTCAGCAGTAGCACAGAACAGCTGAACAGAAGCCCTGAACCACTACAAATGCAACAAGTGTCTGTATTTAGTAAAAATAGTTAAAAATAAAAAAGAAATAAAAATCACAAAGTAAAAAGAAACTGATTCCTTCCAAGTTACCCTGGCATTTGATGAAAAAGCACTGGCAGCTCAATAAAGGAGGAAAAAGAAGGGTATGTCCAGGTTAAATCTGATAGGACTAACAAGGGAGCTCTGTGTTCTCATTTGTTTCCAACAGAAACGGTCATACAGAGAAGGCACAAAAACAGAGGGTGAAATGGAGTAACTCTGGAATATTTGCTGAGCACAAAGTAAAGCTCTTATGAAATGTTTAGCTCTTTTTCTTTTTTTTCCTCTAGAGGTTACATTTGGTATGAAGAATCTCTTCAGGAGAATATTGTCAGCTAGGCTGAAATCCCATTCAAACAAATGGTTGAGTGTAGGCTGACTAGAAATTCACCAGAACCTCCACTAACCCATTTTATGGTCATCTCAGAAAGAAAGCAGTGGTAGGTTTCAGCTTTGAACTTAGTTACTACTTTTCTCTTGACAATTTGATTCCACTGTAGATACATCCTAATCTTTCTCTGTCTCCACTGTCAAAAGCAAAGACATCTGAGGGTGGTGGTGGTACAAGTTTTGTGGTGTAGTACATGAAAACAGGAAAAAATCATTGAAAAATCAATACAGAGTCTTTTCAGCTCAACTACTTCAAGATACACTTGATCTAAAAGCACCAGTAAGACATTTTTAGACAATCCTTCATGAAGCATCTCCTGATTCTTAAAAACAAGATTAAAATCAAAATGCAGTATATTATTACATCTTCAATTAGTACAGTGAGATCTGGGCACGAAGCACATTTGCAAATCAGGCCCCAAGCAACTAGTTTAAGTACTATAATTTTACACTACATGAGTAAAGATAATAAGCACAACAGGCCATTCTAGACTGTTAAAGCAAAGCTTCCTGCGAGCAAAATAACAATCCGTACAAACCTTATAGAAGTTCCCATATGATTTGCGAATATTGATCCACCTTTTGGCAAAAGAAGGGTATTTGATACGGCTAACACGGCACTGGGTGTTCAAAAATTTACTCATATCCCAAGATCTTAAAGAGTCAAAAGAGAAAAGAGAAAAACATTAGGAATGTATCATTCAGGTGCCCCGTGTTGCTACGTATTGCACATACGTCTGTCTTTTCTTTGGTGGTCTGTAGAAGGAAAATAGGTTAGGAAAAGCTCTTTTGTTACAGTCACAGTAATGAATTAAATAGAAATTTGTTTCTCATGGAGAAAACAAAGCAAGATTTTTCACTAGGATGGTTTCAGGTGCAGGAGAGTTAAAATAGAGAACAGTATGCCAACTTCTCCTCCTACCACATCTACTCCAGAAACTACTGCCAATAAACTAGATGCTTCTCCAGCCCTCGGGGAAGCATGTGACACGTTAAACTTTCCTGGTTACTTGGGTATGCACGCATCTCTCTGCTTAACAGAGGTTACTGAAAGAAGACTGCACTTAGGTTTAGGAGAATCAGACCTTCATGGAAAGAAAACGAAGCTAAAACCCTATGCGCTTCCAGCAGGCTTCCGGAAGGGAACCACCCCAACAAGTCAATAAGCTTCAAGCTAAAACAAAGCCTTCTGTTCCCCTCTCTTAGAGCTGTCTGCATAATCTCATCTATATGACAGATTTCACTGTACCTATTTTCCTTGAGGAATTTCACTGAGAGGATTCCCCTGGAGAGGATTTCCTGTCACATTTTCGGCTCAGTAACATAACCTGTCTTGCACCAGTTTTGCTTTAGCATTTTCTTTTTTTTTTTTTAATTCATTCTTGCTTCAAAAGAAACCCAGTTGTAGGTAAAAAATAATTAGTCAAATAGCAGTATTTATCATAGTTAAGGAACTGTTGGTAAAGTTGGAATGACATTATTTTAACTGATTCTTTTTAGCGTGCACATGGATCTAAACCATACACCTCAAGTCTTGTGTGACAGCTGTTAAATGGCTTTACTGTTCACACTGCACACAACCACATTTCAATGACACAGGATCTTCACCAGAAAAACCTGCAATTTACAGCCATTGTTCAAATCTTCAAGAATTTTGAGAATAAAGCCTCATGGACAAAAGTTTTCCTACTTGCTAAATTTGATTAGTTCAAGTTTTCTTATATATCCATTCATCTCCTGTGAAATATTTGTGAAACCACTCCTATTATAAACTAGAATATTTATCTGTGATTTACTTGACAGAAGTGTTAGGAAGTCATATTAAGATCCCACACACTCTTTTTTTCATTAACTCCAGTTTAGTTTTGGTGTTCATCCCCATTTGGTTCAACACAGTTGTAACAGAGTGGCATGGGACTGCTTTTTAATCCAGCATAGCAGGGGACTTACTCCAGGCAAAACCCAACATAAAAAGGCATCATTAAACTCAACACAGCTAATGTTAAAAACCCTCTGTGCTACTCCTTCCTTAAATCCCTCGTTCCAAAGAAGAAAAAAAGCAGACGTGGTAACAGAGTAGTAATGTCCCACAGCTAAAAAACAAGCATCACCTAGAGAAAAAAATACCCAGCCAGTCCTAAAGATAAGGCTCAAACGGTATCTTTCATTGCATAACAAAGCTAAGAAAAATGTTACACCACAGATACAACTACATCTCAAGATCTGTTCATTCTGCAGTCATCAGGGGACTTGAGTTTTCATGCAGACCTTGTGAGAAAGCAAGTTCAGGTGGTAGTTCAAGGAACAGTCAATCCCTCACAAACAAAGCCTGTCCAGAGGTGGGACCCACCAGACACAGTCCCCTAAGCCAAAGCAGAGAGCCTTCTGTGTTAGCCATTTCTGCTTGCTCAATAACCAGCAAAATCCATTACTGCTTTCTGGTGAGATACGCAGGATGTAGTAACACGAACACACATAGGATACAACACGAGCACCACGCATCTCTGAAGTCTCAGATTTAGGAGAGCGTGGGAGTTGCCTAGAACTGAACAGCCCACGAGGCTCCTGGAGTATGTGGAAGGTAACCTCCCGACAGAGCTGGTGAGTGAGCTGGCAAGGAAAGGCACCTCGCTGGACTGTTTCTGAAGAGAGGAGGACTTGGGGGTGATGGTTGGAGGCTGTCTCGGGCACAGCAATCACAAATTGACAGTTTTCTATTCTCAGAGAAGTAAGGAGGAGGGTCAGCAGAACTGTCACCTTGGACTTCTGGGGGGCAGGCTTTGGCCTGTTTAAGAGACTGGTTGATGAAGTCCCTTGAGAAGCCATTCTGAAGGGTAAAGGAGTCCACAAAGGCTGGATGTTCCTCAAGAAGGAAATCTGAAAGGTGCAGGAGCAGGTCATCCGCACGTGCCGTGAGACGAAACGGCGGGGAAGACCACTGGCCTGGCTTAACAGAGAGCTTTGGTTGGAAGTCAGGAAAAAAAGGAGTTTATGACCTTGCAAAGAAGAGGCAGGCAACTCAGGAGGACTACAAGGATGTTGTGAGGTTATGCTGGGAAAAAAATGAGAAGGGCCAAAGCTCAAATAAATTTAACCTGGATACTGCCATAAAAGAGAATAAAAAATGTTTCTATAAATACATTAACAGCAAAAGGACTAAGGAGAATCTCCAACCTTTACTGGATGCAGAAGAAAAATCGTGACAGAGGATGAGGAAAAGACTGAGGTACTTAACACCTTCTTTGCCTCCGTCTTTAGTAGTAAAACCAGTTGTTCTGTGGGTACCCAGCTCTGTGGGCTGGAGACAGGGAGCAGAATGAAACCCCCATAATCCAATAGGAAATGATTAGTGACCTGCTGCACCGCTTCAGAAACACACAGTTCTACAGGTCTGCATGGGATCCACCCAAGGGTACTGAGGGAGCTGGGAGAAGTGCTTGACAAGCCACTTTCCTTCATTTACCAGCACTCCTGGCTAATGGGGGAGGTCCCAGTTGACTGGAAGTTAGCAAACGTAAAGCACTGTAGCAGGCTGCCCGATGACGTGGTGGAGTCACCATCCCTGGAAGTATTTCAAAGACATGTAGATGTGGTGCTCAGGGACATGGTTCAGTAGTGGACTTAGCAGTGTTGGGTTAACGCTTGGACAAGATGATCTCTAAGATCTTTTCCAGTCTAAATAATTCTATCATTCCATGAAATTGCACTATTTGATTTTCAGGGATTATGTGCTACACAAAAACTAGGCGTAAACAAAAGAATTACAACAACAAGGAAGGATCAAAGAAGCCCACTCAACATCCTTTAGTTGTGTACAGAAAGCTAGGAAAGAAACAGTGCCATCTAATGGATTTATGGATAATTTCAAATTGGTTAGTTCTGATTTTCCTGAAAGCTAAAATGATAATGAAATGTCAAAACGGCAGTGTCACAATCCACCTTTAACAACACTCCCACAAAGTTTAAACACTGTCTGGCAGTTTTAGATTGTTCTGAAGGTTGGACATACCCATCTGTCAACATGGAGTAGGTGTACTTTGTTCCCAGTTCCCTCTGTCTCATCCACTCTATGACGTTCTGCAGAACTTGAGGAAATGTATCAGCTTTATCAACAATGTCCTAGAGAACCAAAAGAAAACCGAAACAAAACACAAAGTGAATGCTTTTTCCTACAGCCCCTTTCAAGCACCTAAATGACCAACCTGGTGAAACCAATTCTGTGATAACTGGGAGAGGAGGAAAAGATGAGGATTAAGAGAATAAGTTTTACAGAAAAGTTACCAGTTTGAAAACATTAGCACCACATCTTTGTTTCATATTTTTTCCTGAAGAAACAAAAATGCAAAATTACCTGGGTGATTCCTGTCAGACTGATGCAGAAGTTTGAAAGTTTGGGGTTAATCTCCGGCTTCACGTATTGCTGAAAGGTATCCTCCTGTAATAAGAGAATCAAACACTCAGCAGCGGTAGCAGCTTCTTTGGCTTGCCCATAGCTGAAAGGCAATAGTGGCTACTTGCCCTGCTGGAGGCAAAATGGAGTGTGTACCTCCCCAGCTAATAAGAGTGTCCTGACTGGCCATCAAGAGATTCCCTATGTGACAGATGGATGGCCTTCCAAATGGAACATGTCTCTTCTCTCAACCAGGAGGCACCAAAGAGCAAGGATGTGGGTGTTAAGAGGGGAGGATTTAGAAAAAGGAAAGCGCAAGTAAGGAAAAAAGAAGTGAGATGCATGAGAAAAGCCTGATGATTTTTAGGTGGTATCTGGAAAGGCCCACCCGTAATTCAAGGAAGGCAGCAGGCCACACATCTCAGAGGCTGCCTGCAAGCCATACACTTCTCCAAGCCAGCCAGAGATAAACACAATGACCTCACTCCGGCAAACTGAGCAGCAGGAGAGTGAAGACTACAAGCAAGTACTGTGTTAAAAAGAAAGGCCCAAATCCCCGCTGCTGCTACACAAAAACTTTTGGACAGAGGAAAAAAAAAACCCAACCCACTCTGTTTACTACTACTCTAAAGGTAATAGAACAATCTTGGTAATGTTAATGTGCACAACCCTCAGTCTGTGGTTAGTCATACATGCAGCTATGCTCTAATGTAGCATCACAGTGATTACTGGAAAACCACCCCCTCTTAGAAGCTCTTGATAAATGAGCCATTAGTCACAGGAGCATGCACTTCCTCCGTGTCACTGAGTCACTCAGTTTCAGTTAGACAGCAAGCAGTTTCTCCTCAAAGAAAGCTGTAGTGGAACAGAGCACCGGAGGCTGCCAGGTGTCTGCTATGTCTGAAGTAAGGTTACAGAGCCACCAGTCTCTCAGGTGTGTTGTGGAAAGAGTCTAGGCCACCAAGAAACAGCATTCACTCAAGCCCACTTTCTAGACCTCTGCATTAATCTCTTCTCAATTTCCTCACACAGGGCCACGGAAATTGCTAATTCTTGATTGTGATGAATCCCTTGAGTCCTAAAAATAGCTTTGTAGATCTTAAAGTAGTGAAAGAAGCAGAGGGGGAGGGCACTTAAAGTCCCTCAACAGCAGAAGCATGATCTATTCCAGATGCTTTAAGAGAAAGAAAGTTTTGTCTGTATGGAAGAGGCACAGAGGATAGGGCTTTATGAAAAAGCCTTTTTAAATGAAGTTCAACATCTACCTAAAAACTAATCTAGACTTCCTGAGGCAAAAAAGTTACATTGCAGAACAGTGTATAGACATGGTAATCAGATCACTTACTATTTCCAGGGTATGTGTGTTTAGTAAGACAACAGGAAACTCAATTATTTCATGTATGAATTCAGGTGGATTTCCTTCTTCACAGGTTGCTTCGAAGTCAACAACACAGATGTAGTCATAGTAGCTGTCGCCATTAATGGGTTCCTTCTGCATCAGCTTCTGTTTCTTATAATAGTTTTTCAGTCTCTTTTTCAGCACATCTTTCACTCCTCTAGAGATCAGGAAAGCGACAAAGATCACGCTCAATTAATTATTTCACCCTTGTAGAACTGAGGCTATAGTTAACATTTGCAAGTTCATCATTTATTAACCTGATTTTGAGCACTAGTGCTTGATGAAGTGTGAATCCAAATTTATTGTAGAGTCAGCATTCCCCTACCTGGGAAAATGCAAAAGCTGCTGTACACCCTCAGCATCTAACATCTAGGTAACACCAGCTTTTGGGGACAGCCTGGGAAGCACAGCACAGAGACACTCTGCAGGCACCTCCAGTTCAGCAAGATGCAGTAGCTGAAGCATCTGCCAAGCCCAGGGCTTTGTAGATCACTCCTAGATGACCTCTGGTGCTGGAAGCACTACTGCCTCACCCAGATTTCCCTGTGCTCTCTACCTGAAGCGACTGATGCCCGAGGTGTTTCTGCATCACTGGCACAGATAATGCAGAATCCAGCTAAAATACCCACATTTAAAGTAAGTCTCATTTAAATTTAAAATTGAGGTTGAGTAACTCAGTTATAAGTACTCGAGATTTCAGTTGTCAGAAAAAACTACCCAGTCAAGATCCTGCTTTCTGGGAGGTTTGTGGCTAATGTGAATTCACAGTGGCAAGGGACTGAAGTTACTGACTGCATCTGTTTAATACAAACGTTAGAATATGCAAGTACAGGTGCCAGAACTGCCACATTCCAAACCAGGGCTGAATAAACAAGGCTAACTTACTCTTTGAAGGAAGTTATTTTTAAAATTACACACTGCAAATGAAATCACAGAAGCCCTAAGAGCTACTTGTAGCAAGTGGTAATATCAGAAAAGCAGCCCACTGATCCACGAGGGAAAACTGGCATGAGACTTCTGAACCTGCACTTCTTATTCTGCAGACGCTGGTAACTGAAATTCACTCTGGTTTATTAACCTAGCTTCGTTCAATGAACACTTAATTCAAAGTTGAAATAGTATGAGAGCTGATGGAAGGGAAAATTACATTTTTATTCATCAAACCTGTAAATTAAGTTGAAAGAGATGATCTGCTACCAAAATAATGGCGAGGGAAAGGCTGGTGTGTGGCAAACTCCTCCAATCACTGCATTGGAGGTGATGCACTGTTTGTTTAAATGCAAGACATACTCTGACCAACTTAATTGTATATATTGACAAAAGAAGTCTAGCTTAGCTGAAAGAAAAGTTTAAAGCTTTCTGCATTCACATCTGAATAAAAACACAAATAGAAAACTAATAACATAGAAGGAAGCCACAAACACATAATCTACTACTTAGAATTCTGCTTTTTATTTTAAGCCAGAGTAACTGCTGAATAGCTGTACAAATCTAACCTGGTTTACAAAAAAAAAATAAAAATCAGGTAATGATAAAAGCTTTTCCTCCTGAGGAGATAAATTCATTTAAGGAAGGAGGGATTAAAAAAAAAACCAACCTATACAGCCAGAACATCTGCAGCTAGATGGGGTGGAGGTAGCAGGCTGCACTTCCCACCCACATTTTTTTTTCCCCTTATTATGTTCAAACAAATCTCCGTTCCTCCTTATTTTTTTTCCTTTTCTCTGAACAACCTCTCTGCTACAGCCACCCTGTTCTCTAGAAAGCCAGACTTCTCCTTTCAGACTCCATTTCACTTTTCATATTCCAACTTCCTCCAGAGCAGTAGCTTCTCATTTTGCTAACTCACCACAACCACAACTTCCTCATTCCTGCTGCCAACAGAAACAATATACTTTGTTTTTTCCAGCTGACCACCTTCTTGTCAACATCTCCAATCTGTCTGGCTGCAGCAATATCAAAGGGTATTGCAGGTCATTTCTGACAGAGCAGGAACCTATTTTCCTAGCCCTTTCCTCCTCCTCAGTGAGCACAAATCCAGCCTATAATACTCACCTGTTCACATTATTCTCTCTCATCTATTCAGATTAGCAAACTCCTCATTTAAGGTACCTGTCCTCTGCGATGATTTAACTCTGAGCCCTATCACCACAGAGGTTCTAGCCAGTACTGAGTACAGTAAATAAAAACGTGTATGTTCTGAAATGAGTTTCTATATGCTGAAGGTCTGCAATACCGTCTGAGAACTGCAGGGGCAGTTCTTCTTTCCCCCTTGACCAAAAACATTTGGAGAAGTACCCTGCGGTTAGATCCTTGCATTCCTTTGTGTTGCCAGTTGAGACAGCACACAGTTCTGACAACGCAATCTGCCTAACCTGGTTTCAAGTTTGAACTCTGCAAGTTTACTTCTGAGCTCATCTCTGGTCATTCTGTTGATGTAACCATTGGTTATAGCAATTTCTTTGTAAACAGGATCACTGAAGTCATTTGAACTGGCAGTGGAGTTTTTCCCATCAGCTTCTTGATCACTGATCCTACAGTGCTGCCTTCCCTAGAAGAAAGAGAAATGTGAACGTCATTTAAGGTCACGATAAGAAGCTAAAGTACTAAAAACTACATGTTGTTTCAGCACCAAAATGCTGTAACATGTCACACTTTTTCCCTCACCATCAAACAGAGTGAACTGGGTAAGAAATGAAAATCTGAAGCCAGCTCTAAACACCACTTTCCTTCCCTTTCATAAAAATCATAGACAGAAAGAGAGGATACTAACGCACATGTCTGAACTTGTGCCAAAGCGTAACTCCAAGAGACAAAACCTGAATGTTTGTCCCAGTTTCAACAGAAAAAGTTAGTTCTCTGGTATGAGCTGGAAAAACCTTGATGAGTATCAAGGGATTTCTCTCGATACCTTAATTAACCATAACCTGTACTGACTGAAACACAGGGACGGATGTCCGATACGTGTAAAATAAATAAAACGATAAATTAAGAGAGAAAACTAAAAGCCCTTTCCCTCTAAACAGTCATTCGTAGCCCCTGTGGGGCGAACGCACGGCGCGGCCGGCCTACCCCGGGCCCGCCGCCGGGGCCTCGGGCGCAGACAAAAGGCCCTGCGGCACCGGAGGCCCCCCCCCCGTTGTGCGGCATTCGGCCCGCCTGGGTCGGCTGCACTGCTCCGCTCCAGCCACAGCCCCGGGAAGCAGGGGAAAGGGGCCGGGGAAGGCGAGGCCTGAGACGGGAAGGGATCGGGGCCGCCATGCGCACGGCGC
>JANHFX010021761.1:0-36871 GCA_027560015.1 Chloroceryle amazona | reverse complement strand
ACAAGAGGTTCCTAGAATCTTTGAACCATGGCATCATAGCTTCATGGAACCATAGAATCTTGGAATCCTAGAACATCCTCCAGCTCTGCCCTTCCCAGAAAAAGCCACTTTGGTTTAGCAAATTGCAGAGAAACACACCAAGCTGTAACTCAGTTTAAAAAGCCACCTCTCAGACTGAGCCCTCCTAACAGTGAAGTGCCTAGGCCAGGAGTCGCAGGGTGTTAGAGGGAGTTAATTGGGGACCCTGCATTTTAACATGGGGAAGAGACTCTCCCTGGGCCAATTTAGAAGGACTTGTGGGGGAGGAAAAGTTTCATTCCATACTCTGGTGCAAACTTGTAGAGCTTCTATTAAGACCTCTACTAGAGCTTTCACGTTGAAGTCTGAGAAACACTTTAAGGCATGAGCTTTTTTATTTTTTTTTTTTGACTCCCCTCTTCTATCTAACAGCTTTTGGGCCCCAGGGTTCCTGGCTTGTGAACAGCACTCTCTGCGATGTTAACAGAAGTTATATTAATATGAGGGGCCAAGAAGAGAGGAAGATACAAAAGAAAGAAATAGAAGAAATCACCACGTTTTTCCTCTTTCCCCCAGCATGTCGTCAAAGCCCTTCTAAACACTGAAGAAAGAAGTAAAGCAGCAGTCCAAAACATGTATGAGGCATATGCAGCAGATGTAATGCCTATAAATAAAGTGCAAGCGCTCTCACTGTAGACACCCATTTGCAAATAGCTCCCACATTTTTTCCAAGCTGCTACTCCCAACTTACCCCCCACTTAACATGAATCATTGCTAGGCCCACCTATGGTGCAAATCAATACACAACGTTTCTTCTTCATCCCTTCCAACCTTTCCTTCTGCTTTACCCTCATTAGTGCTAGAAGCTTCAGCTGTAGTATTTACTGTGCCTGATAAAATAAATCCAACTTGAGAAACAAGTACAGATGTCTGAGAACAAGAGCTTCAGTAAAAGTGGGAATTGCTCTCAAAAGAAGTCCTCTGATCACATCATTTAAATTCATAGAGAGCAGAACAGTCTTAGGAGTTGAAGATAAAGTAGTACATCGCTATCATAAAAACAGCACAACTAGTTTTAAAGCCAGAATTGCAAGCAGTCACTAGTAAAAATAAGGGAAACATTTATCTTTATGCAGTTGCTCTGCTCGTGTACATGCAAGAGAGCGTGTCTGCCCCTGGCCATCAAGTATGGTTAGTGGCATCAGCTCCAGAAGGACAATCGAGAAAATAGAGGAAGCGAGAAGGTTAAGTCAATGCATCAGAGAGTTAAAAGTTTGATTCCCCAAAATAGCACCCTCCTGTAAATGTGTTACAGATGACAAAGGAAAGCAGGCAGCAAGCCTTTGGGCACGAGCGAGTCTCTGAACTAAGGTAAGCACATATGCTTGCTAATCTGGAAGTGACCAAGCATTGTCAGTACAGATGGACTTCTTGGGAAGTGTTATTTGCCAAACTCCAGCAAATCCAGGCAGGTGTAAGATACAGCTTAGTGTCTTGTAGCTCGACCAGAAGCCAGTCTTAGGTTTCTGTTGTTTTCATGGAGCACTAGGTGCTCATCTGTAACACACTTTCTGGTAGAGAAGTTTTAACCAATTTTATTTTTATAGATGTTAGCTGCCAATATGAAATACCTTATCTCTACCTGGTGTGAAGTCCTGCACATAGATTTGTTAACTGCTTGACTACATAAGGGGAGCCGCTGTACGTCGCAACAGAACCCAGCCTTACCCTGACAATAGCTCAGGAAATTGGCAGCTGCCCCAGACAAAGCATGGTAGTGGTTTTAGTTGTTTTCAAGTCATGATGCAGGTGTCCTTAGCAAGCGGTAAAGAGAAAAGTAAGACATAAAGACACATCTGGTTTAACAGACTCCATTTACTATTTATCAATTATTTTCTCTATAGATCTGTTCAATAAAACAAACTATACTTTGTATAATAGATTACTTCATTGCAGGTATTGCACAGGCTGTATTCATCTGGGCACCACAGAAGCAAGATAGCAGGCAGTTACTGTCTTTTTTTTTTAAAAAAAATATATATATCCTTTAGTGCAATTAGACCCAGCACAAGAGAATACTAACCATTTAAAATGGGTAATCTTATTTAAATATCCACAGCCATCTCACTTAAGCTCTAGCACATTAGAGAATCCAGAGTATTAGTACTGGGCAGGGCATAAGGAAGGAAGGCATGCCTCCTCTCTGCAACATATTCCCCTTGGCTACTGGCCTCCAAAGGCATTCAGAGGGTCAGCAAATGTGCTCAGTGTCTTGCTTTCAGATTTTGCTTCTGAGGGTGCTTGAGATGATTTGCTTTTAGGAGTGGGTATCTTGACTTGGCTGCTAGAGAAGATATCATCTAATGAAAAAAAGAAGAAAAAAGGATTTTAACGTGAAGTGATTGCCAAGAACATTCTGTGATAAACAAATGCTTTCCTGCTGCTTGCAATTCTAGATGTAAGGACATATGTGGGAGCTGTTAGCTGCAAGTCAAATTAAGAATATTTTTTTTCTTCTCAGTAGAACAGCATAATACTTGTACTTTATAACATGTTCAAACTCTCATAAGCATTTGAGAAGTGCTAATAAATTAAACCTTCGCAATAAATTCCATAGTGCGAGTGCCAGATAACATCCCTCTTATCTAGAGCATTAGCATTAGAGGAACTTGTGAGATCCAAGAGCTGTCAGGCTCTTGCCAGAGAAAATCAGAACAGGAAGAGACGGTACTTGCTAGCAACCACTGTTGTGACATCAACTAGCCATAGGAGAGTCTTTACAGCACAATAAGAACATAGCATAAATCACTTGAGAATAGACTAAGAACATTCTAAGATGCAAGGAGGCAGACAGCAACAACTGCCATCCTGCTAAATACTCAAAAAGTCTGTCTACAGTCCTGAATCAAGATCTCCCACCACTTTCCTCAACATAAGCATTTCTCTTATGAATAACTAGGACCACAAAGTGGAAAAATATCATGTTGCTATTAAGGCAGAGTTCTCTCCTGAAGGGTAACAACAGAAAAAAAAAATGTAACCCTCCAACCCAGATACCCTGTGCCAGCTCACGGACCTGCAGTTCATGCTGTGGGCTAGTGCTGCCTATGTCTAGGACTGTGCTCATGGAAAGAGATGCAGCTGCTACCATACACATGCTGAAGTGTTGCCCTGTGGTTTCCCAGGCATACACAATATGATCTATCTTCCTGTATGCTAAGGTTTTAAATCTAGGATACTCAAATCATGTGGTTGGATTATGAGATAAAAAAAATAACAAGACAGATATGTGGATCGCTAGTGATTCACAAGGCCAGTATAAGTAGCACATAACTGGTCTTGAATTCCTGTCAGGAAAACACAGGTCTTATACAGAGCTCAGTAGCCATTCACTAGTCCAGAGTATAAAGCTAGTATTCAGCCTTCAGCACGTATTCTAACTTTGAGCAGAGGCTAAGCACAAAGTGGCCTATTGCAATGTGCTTGCCATTCTCTTTGTGCTGCTTCTTCCACTCCAGCATGTGTCTGCAACTGTGCTGATCATAGGGATTACACAGGGGTAACAGAGGACAGCATTTCAGCACAAGAGCAGTTTAGAAAGGCAGTAAAACAGAGTAGTCCCCTAATGGCATCACTCCAAAGCAAGAAGCTATCATCACATGGATTAGCTTCACAGCAGAGGGAAGGTACAGTGAGTGCTGTAAGCAGTAGAGGTATCACTCCCATTTTATATCAAAGCTCAAGGAATAGGAAAGTTCTGGCCAGGGAAAACAATATTTGTCAATGCACAAAGAAGCTCAGGGTTTTTTTCAGACAGGCAGAGGTGGCATCAAGATGTTTGTGTCATCAGCCATAAGTTCACTAAGGAGGCTAGGAAGAAAAAGACCCAAGAAAGTTTTTCTAATACTGCCACTACAAGTCTAACACAAATGTAGTAAATAGCCACTAGAAGCTGCAGTAGGATAAAGGAAAGCAGCCTGCAGTCTCCCCCACCCCCCACCCTATACCCAGTTTTTATATTTTATTTGCAGCAGAAAGGAACTCCTAAGACAACAATATACAGCCCTTATCAAGTGATACTATAGTCACTTAAGCCAACCCTTAACCTGAAGCGCAGTCAAGTGCCAGTTCTACTATTCTACGGTATACCAGCAGGGCATCCTCTCTTTCAGGCAGCCCTTTTTATTTTTTTTTTTTCAACATGAGGTCTGAATTTTTGTGCTGAAATATTTGGAAGGGGTAGCCGTTTGGGAAATTCTTTCATTTCTTATAGGCTACATGAAAAAACATATTATTAAAATATCTTATTTTAATAATTTACGATACGTATTTCAAATACCTTGCCTGCAAACATTTAGGTCTTATTTTTTTTGTATCAGTTCAGAAGCCTTTGAAATCTCAAGATGTGTTAGAAAACTTGACAGAGAATGAACGTTTACAGATACCAACCAGGTCACTCCATCAGGCTGAAATGCTTAACAGCAGTCCAAGCAAAACTGGTAAATCAGATTCAATTTGAATAGGTTAGGAAGAATGAAGACTGACAAGAAGCAAGGCTAGAGAAGGGAATCTTTTGTCTTCGAGGAAACAAAAATACATGCAATCCCAAAGAACTGCTATAAGCATGAAGAGCTTGAGGACAGACACAGTCAGGGATCAAAGGGCTTTCTATACCTTCGCTGATGAAGAACAAGAAAGGAGTGTGCTTTGCATCATTTCCCATTACTATATGATGCTTTTTCAAAAATTATACGTGACAAACTTTTGCTCTCAGGTGCAGCAGTTTCAAATTGTTCTGAGTATATGTGGATGTAAAGAAAATCCTATGGGCTTCAAGCCAGTGAATAGAATAGTGAAGGTGAGGTGTGAAGAGATGCTAATTTCTTCATATCAGTGATTCAGTTGAAAAATTGAAACGCAAAATGAAACAGAGAATGTATCTCAGAGCCATAGCAACATGAGATTAGCCTCTTACTCCAGCCAAGAGTTTTCTAATTTCCACAGGTGAGAAAATCCCTACAAGAATTAAACTATTCCATGTCTCAGAATAATTTTATACATTCTCCTAAACCATTTAAAGGTCATGCTAGTTCTACAAATCTAGGAAGTTTTCAGCCAAGGTTAAAATTCAAAGATAACCAGAGATTTCAGAGCAGTTGAAAAGTTAAAGAAAGTAAGGGGTTCTAAGACATCTCCAATGAATGCAACTCAGGACAATATTATGAGATTAGCAGCAAGACATTAGACACTTACCCATATCGTCATCAAATATGGATTTTTGTTCCACTTTTTTCTTGGTCTTTTCTTTTGGTTTTACAGTGAGATCCGCAAAAATATCAATGTTATCGTCAAACAGGTTAGTATCTAGGATTTTCTCTTTTGCTTTGTTCATTGGTTTTATTGCCTCAGTAGCAAATATATCATCCTTGGAGCAAAGCATAGAGAGATTATCAACACACTTCAAGAGAATGGTCAAATTATCTGCACAAAGCAGCTGAGGTGTTTAGAAGACTAACAGCCTTGGACTTTGCAAACCTGAGAAGTTTAAGCCCCTTCTCCCCACGGAGGACTTCACAGAAGTCCCTTAGTGTGGGCTTGTGCACAGGCCAAATACAGCACACAGAAGCTTCTATCAGCTGCCCAGCCTCCCAACTCTATTCCTTATTTAAAAGCATTATTTGAGCTGCTGTGCATCGAACAGACTGCTAACAGATAAGAGTCAAATACTTCATTACTTTGAAAAAGGTCATGATCATAGCTACAATGTCACAGAACCTTCAGTCACAGGCTTGCTCCGTGATAAGGCTCCCCCTTTTAATCCATTCTTCCTAATAAGGGGCTGAACAATCAACGAAAGGTTTCTCTTGCCCAGTAGCAGAGCATGATGGACTGTTTACTTCACTACCTATCCTGCACGACCCCATCATACTCAGCAACTTCCATTAAGCCTGTGTCTAAGTAGGGGGTTCTGCATAAGGCCCTGGGGGTCAAAAAGGCCAAGGTGGAAGGCTCAACCATTACCTCAAAGATGTCTTGGGCAGCAGGGTCAACAGCTTGCCGGACAGCAGATTTCAACTCATTTTTTCCAGTTTTCTGACAGGTGAAGAGAGAGTCTTCCTCTTCCTCCAAAAAAGGTATAGGGCTGCTTTTTGTTGAAGATTTTTGCTGTACAGGCTGGAAGAGATCACTGCTGCCCTGATCACCTAGAACAGACAGATCAGGCTTTTTCTCCTTGCCCTTGAGGGGTTTGTTAGCCACACTGACTGGCATTTCCTCCTTTAACTTTGATTGTGCGGCTGATCTGGATGTTGAGCTGCTTGCAAAAAGGTCTTCTGATTCAAACAGATCATCCCCTTGCTCTGTGGATTCTGTAGGAAGGAGTTTGTTTGTCCTAGCAGACAAAACACTGCCAGGAGCTGGTAGTGACAAGCTAGAGAAAAATCCATTTTCCTTGGACTCTGCTTCAGTAGCAAGAGGCTCCTTTATGTTCACTACTGCTGACACCTGCTTTGGTTGAGAGAATGGTGGTTCTTTAGCACTATCCACCTCCTCACTCTCTTCAGACTCTTGAGCAGCTAGACGGCGGGCCATTCTACTAGGAGGTCTTCGTTTTCCTGTAACCTTGATCCTGGTCTGCAAGAAAGGAATAAAAGCAGAGCAGGGTTATAGAGAAGGAAAAAAACAGCACAGAACACAGATTAGGATTCCTGTTATGTGTCCTTGTAGCACTTTGACTTCACAACACTGCAATTAACATGCAGTACCCATTTGATCCCAGCACACTGAAACTCAATTAAATACAAGTTCTGCTCACAGCTCTGGTTTAAGTAACTTAAACAGCTACATGTACATTTAAACAAATGCTCAGTCAGGAATCTTGAGCAGGGAATGCTGACCAGGCACTGATTTAGGTTAAAGGGAAAAACAGCAGAAATTATTCATCATCAGCTCAATATCATCCATTCTCCCCATTTTTCTGAAAGAAGAAAGATGAACAAGTAGGACATTCAAGCTTGGAATAGTTTGTGGCAAGGTTCAGAAAAATAACCCAGGACTTTTGATTTGTTGCTCTCTGGTCATTCCACAGCAGGTGGAATTAGGGTATAAAAGCAACATCACTCGCAAGTAGACAATAACAACACAGGTCAGCAAGCCACTCTAGCCCCTGAGCTTTAGATAATACCTTAGTCAGTCTGACAGTTTGCTAATCCAGAGGCTTCTGTGGTGCTTCTGTCAGTCTGTCCAAGCCATGACTACTTACGCTTTCCATTTAATTTCATTTTACGCTTAGCCTGATGCAGTTCATTCCTCTGATGCTTTTAAACAAGTTCCCATTATAGCCTCTACCATATCCCACATGGACAGGAGTAGTCACACTGGTAGGAAACAGATCAGTACAACTTCCTCTTAATTGCTGTGTTGGAGTAGAAGGACAATCTGCATTGATATGCTGTAGCACAGTTTAAAAGGGGCCATGTACTTTTGTCAGAATCATTGTAGGCACATCTGCCTTCAGAGTGTGGGCTGTATTGATCAGAGTGAGGCTGGAAAACAGTAAAATTATGATGGAAGGCAGATGCACTTCTAAAAACCAGAAAAAAAACCTACAGGGTCCCTGCTCCATTCACTGTTCTTTGAAACTACAGCCGGGGAGGTTGCTTTGTTCCAGCCCTTGGAAGAAAAGTGCATTTGGCTGCATATATTTACAGCTTGAACTGAAACTTGAAAGGTTCAAGAAGCAAGGACATGCCAGAATTTATCACATAACCCAAGCCACAAAAAGTATTCATTGTATAGTTACTGAGATAATGCTTCTCGGATTACTCTGTAAGCAAACACGTATCACCACTATGCTAAAATGAACATTCAAGTTGACCATATGCAGCTACCGGAGCTCCATTCTTTGGCAAGCCTACCTATTGAAAAGTATCATGATAGAGGGTTTTGTCTGTTGTGCAGGACATGCTGCTCTTGGAAACAACTGTGCCAACACAGTAATGCATTAGTGTGATGTACAAGCTTCAAAATCATTTGACATTAAGGGGTCACGTCAGTGACTGTGACGCCAGCTGCTGTATCTTCCCAAGTCACCTCTGCTTCTCATCTCGCAGCCACACCAGCATCAAGGAAAGAAAGCATCAAAGTTAAGATCTTACATTATCTTATTCAAAGCACTGCTCTTGGGAAACCCAAGAGATTAATAATATTATAAGCATCTAGCCCAAATCTTAACTATGTGGTTCAGCCTTTTTTTTTTTTTTTTCAGACTTTTACAGTCAAAAACTGTAACACTTTTCTTTGTATAGGTTTTGTGTGGGCTTTTTCTTTAAAAAAGGTTTGGTTTGAAAAAGAATTGTGAGTGATGGTTCAGGGCATAATATTTTTATCCACAGATGAGGTAAAGGTCAACCTACAGCAACAACAGCAGCTGTCCGTAACATTTTATTTATGGTTTTCAGGTTGGCGTCTCCTGGGACTGGAGAAGAAGTTATGCAAAAATACCTTCAACCTACAGGAAAACCCACTGTATTCTGTGAACATACACAGACACCTTTAAAAGACACAGAATTAGGCATATGCATAAGTCCCTTACAGAGCTAATAGTGTAGTAGCCTTGACTTTCTCTTCAGTGGTCCATGGAGCGAGAGGGAATTAAGACTTCTAGATCTCCATTTAGATTCAGATTCCTACACGAGGACAGACTGTTTTTAATTCCCCTTTCTCTCCTCCTAAATACTAAGGTTACCTTATTGGCACTGTGCAAGGTATCCGCTTGCATAGGCTGATCAAAGCTTACACCTTGCTCTTCATTGTTTCCTGCAGCAGAGAAGGCTTCACTGTTCTGTACATCCTTGGGCTCATTCAGTGGAGTGTCCAGAACTGGTAAGGGGGACTTTACACTGGAGACCTTAGGCAGTGCACCAGGTAGTAAGGCTGCAGGGTTAATAGCTAAGTTAGCCTACAAAACAGAGGAAACAAAAAACAGACAGAACAAACCAGATCATGTTATTACTGCTCAAGAGCAAGTATGGCTTCAGAGAAGCAGTAAGAACTAGCATATGCAGGCATTCAAGGTTTACAAGTTCCCAGCCTTTCTCACACCTACAAACTTCTGTGTCTCCTGCATCCTCTCTCTCACTAAGCCCGTGGAGTGCTCAACACTATTATTCTGTATAATACCTTCAGTTACAGCATGGCCATGTTATGTCAGGTCAAGCACCTGTGTAGCTCAGTATCCTGTCTGAAGACAACAATGGTTCTGACATCAACTGTGATACTGTGATACAGTTATTAGTCATTCCATGTCAGAATAAGGACATAAGCAAAACCCCGAAGCTCTAAGAGTCTCTGAATATACCCCTAAAAGTCTCTAAATATACTTAAAATAGTGCTGAGGATAGCAGATCAAAGAGGAGCCCACCCTTTGTCCCCTAAGTAGAGTGCATAGTGCTGCTCAGAGTCAAGTCTGAAATGGAAGGGGAAAATAATATTAAACATGCAATACAGAAAAAGTAACAGAAAATATGCCATCTGAAAAAAAATGCAAGAGCAAGGTAAGGAGGTTAAAAGATTTTGTTTTAGGAAGAGCCATCAGTGAGGCAAGGAAGATTTTTATTTTTTTTTGAAAGTCAAAATGCCAGTAAAGTTAATTACTTGTAGCTTTCCAATCCGAGATGAGGGCTCTTTGGTTTTAATGGGAACAGGACCTGTAGATTTCTGCACAAAATTACACTGGATTAAACAAGCGGACAAGTTATCAACCAGTCTATAGTTTGCATTTTAATACATCTAAAGAAAGTAGCTCACTGCTTACCCACTTCTTCTGCCGATGTGTTATCCCATTCTACCACCCAAACTACAGTCACTCAATTTTCAGCTTCAGTTCCCCACATGTCACAGCCCCATCTTCATTATCACATTTCCTTCCACCCTCCTTCTACCCATTCTAAACAGCCACGGATGTGCCTGGTCTCCTTTCCAAGATGTCCTCTCTGTACTTTAAAGATTACACGCACTCCAGCAGATACTGGCACTTCAGAAAAGAATGCACAACCACCCATTTTCAATCTAACTGGACCTGAGGTGTAGTTCTTCACTGCCTTGTACTTTGTCCTTCTAAGTAGAGTGGGCAATGAATAGAACACTGTATCAATTTCATTTAAACTTCTTGCTAGTAACAGTGCACCTGCTGGCAGGAAGAGGCAAGTTTGGCCATGCATTGCCACTTTGCAGACAGGCTTTAGTTTTGATCTTTTGAAAAGATCAAAATTAAAATTATTTAAAACAAAGTGATATATCTTCTTTGCATGTTGCTTGAGGCAACAAGACTTAAGTACTTGCCTCTGTAGTTACTGCCTTCAGAGCTTCATCTTGTTTGGCACTTAAAGCATTTTCTAGAAGGTTACTGCTCTCCAAGGAAGGGCTAGTACTGGCCTTAACTGTTTTCTTCTCGGATATTTTCTGAAAGCATTAAGGACACAAGTTAGCATGAATCAGGTAAGCATGGTCCGGAGATATAAAACCAAAACAAATCAAAACCAAAACCACACACAACAACAAATAAAATCCAACCAACCAAAAAAAAAAAAAAATCAAGTAAATCTCACTTCTATCTGAAAAAAAAAAGGAAAAAAAAAAAAAAAGAGAGAGAGTGCCACACCTTTTGACCCTGCAATGCATAGAAGGCCTTGCCTTTTGCCTCTGCATTCCCTTAGCCTGCCTCAAACTTTGCTGTCTGTGATAATAATAAATAATGAGTTTCAGTAAACTTCCAAATGCGTACATACTTCCTCATGCACAGGGCAGCATGTAATGAAAACACAAAGCTAGCTAAGGAACACTGCTATTTTTATGTTTTCCAGCAAACAGGTTCTGTATATAGCTGCCAAGCACTAATTACTTACTACTTACTAATTACCCCTTCCACAGTCCTCAAAGAAACTGTTTCCAGGAACTATTGCCAGTTTTCTAGCCTAACTTCCAGCTATAGACATGAAAAGAGACTGAAGTAAAAGTTGGCTTCAATTTCATTACGCTAAATACATTTAGAGTAGCAGTTTAGGATGCATGTTAAGACTTTGACCTCAGAATACCTGTAATACAGTCTAGTTCATTACTGCAGCTGCTCACCCTCTAAAAACAATCCAGTGATCACATGGATATTAATACTGCATTCATTACCTTAATAAAACCAACCTGAAGAGACTTTAATTACAGAAGTCAGAGAGCAGGGCTCATCAGTCACACATGAAATACAGGGAAGCAGTATTAGCAAGTTAATAAAACAATTAATACAAAATCTGTTACTCTGATTTCTGCTCAAGTGTGTTCTTACACCTAAGCCAGTCCCAGGGTTACACAAAAAGAATCCAATCCTCTCATCCCAGCTTCTGACAGACCTAATGCATCTGTTTGTTGCCTATGTCTTCAGGGTCACAGAGGCCATGCCTACACTCTCAAAAAAATTTAAGAAGTCACTTCATTTCTTGTGGGAGTACATACAGAAAAAAAGACACCTTGCACACAGTTCTTTTCAATGTCTTTTATATAAGCCATTTTCAGTAGAAGAACAGATACCAGGTTTGTTTTAGCGCTACCGAAGAGATCATCCTCATCATCATCCCCAAAAAGCCCTCCTCCAGACGATGGCTTCAGAATACGGTTTGCAGACTAAAGAAACAAAGGGTAAAGAAAAGATGGGTCACAGATCAAAGGCACATCTCCTTCTGCCCAGGGTGCCTGAACTGATATTAGCACTTGGCCCTCCCTCCCTGGAAATCAGTGACTTCTAATCCGTGTTCAAACAATCCACACCAGTAGGCTGCACACTTCATAGACTGTTTTTAAATAGCAGGTTCAGAGGAGGACTTTAACTCACCATCGACTTCTTGGGGCTGGCAAAGAGGTCAACATCTGGATCATTGTCCTTCTGAAGTTTGTGACTGAAGAGGAGCTCTTCATCTTGAAAGACTCCAGTGCTTTTGGGCTGAATACTTTTCTCAGAAGCCTGGAAGGAGAAAAGTCCACATAGCAAGAAACTCCCTCCTTAAGGAGGTTATTTGACTAGTGGTAATGCAAATTACAATTCACCTGAGGCTGTGCTACGACCCTGGTAACAAAAATACAACTTGAACTGCCAGTTATATCTTTTACTTGGACCAATTTTGCAAAACATACAATGTAAATATTTGTATTCACAATTCAATTTGATGAGAAGACATTAACCAAAATGTATCTGTACCCATTTACCTGAGATCCAGCTTCTACTATTTACCTGTAAATACCTTCTTCCTGGGAGGTGAAAGGGGGCAGGACGAGTTGACAGTCAAACATATCACAGTTTATCATCCCTCCACTATCTGACAAACCAACCAATATCAGATGCTTGAACACCAAAACCAATGCCTCTCTATGATCATGGTCACTGTATGCACCCAGGTCTGACTTTCCAAAAGCAAAGCCCCCACTCAATGTCTAGGTAAAGGCCAGCATCTATGTTGCACCACCCAGCTGTCTCTTCAGGACCCAGACAAATGCAAGGATGCTTCTTAAGAGTGTGACTCAATGTCCAGTAGCGTAACATCAGACTCACAATCCAAGCAGCTGGAGCAGTAGTCATAAGAACAAAGTCCAGTTCTCCCTTTCCCAGTTCAAGTCTCCAGGAGCCCCAAAAGGCTGTCTACAAAAGCCAGCTTCCAGTAGACCATTTCTGGTCCATGCACTCTGTCTAACAATTTTCACTATCGCACCATGCTTAGTCTCTGTGCACCAGCATCAGATTCAGATCAAAAGCCAGGCCACATTTTGGAGCACTAGAACTGCTGTTTATGCCTAGATACATAAAAACCTAATGCACATCTAGGAGTATCCACACATGAAACACATATTACACTGAGATAAGCAATTAAAGTAGCACCTTTCAGATTTGTGTATCAAAATTACCTATTCTGACATTTGCATGATAATGCCTTGTAACACGTTAATCACTTTGTGACTGTTATATGTTGACAGCTCAGTGCTTTGAAGGAAAGATTTGAAAGGATTTGTATCTTCCCAAATTCATAGGACAGATGGGGCTTCTTGCACATCTCACAATGTGCCTCCTCCCAAAGAAAAAAACAAACAAACAAACCAACCAAAAAACTAAAACATGGGATACATTCAGAAGTAGTAAATAAGCACTAAAGTTAACATCCATTTTAACCTAGAAGCAGCTACAAACAGATTTTTTTTTTTTTTTTTCCAAGAGTCATCTATTTCATTCAGTTCTGGGGACTTCTGAATAAAGTGTGTACAGCCTTTAGGGCTGACAAGTTACTTTGCACGGTCACACTAAGATGATGAAACCCTGTGGTATACTATTGTACACAGTACGTACTTTTGACCTGACTTCAAATTTACAGAAAAAAAATTGTTACATCTGCATCCCATAGAAACAAGAACATTGCCATGGCATCAAGGATATTGCTCCTGAAGATTCAAAGTTTACCTGTTGATGGTATATGCTATACCAGGAAAGCCATACAGCAAGAATATGGCAACTGGAGGCTTTTTTTGAAAAAGTGAACACATACTTCGAAAACAGAAAGAAGATAGAATTAAGGTGATTCTCTAGTGTTCAAGAACTTCACTAGACTCACCACACCAATTTCTTCCTGTGCATTTTTAATGCCATCATCGTCTTCCAGTCTCTCCTCTTCCTCCTCCTCAAACAAGCTTAACACTTTCTTAGCTTGGGTCTTGACATCTTTCTCCAGAGGTGGTGGTGATGTCGCAAACAGATCAGAACTGCTGGCTGGCTCTGAGGATGTTGCTGCAAAAGGCTGCAGATTCAAAAATTAACACATCAGCTTGATACTTAGGTCAGGTTTGCCCCCCCAAAAAACACTGAGCTTTCTTGGTTAAATGCTACCAGTGGTTCTGACATCCATTACCAAGCAGATAAGTGTATTCAACTCATTTTTCCTACATAGACAAGAGTAGCAACGTGCAGATCAGCAAGAGACAATAGATAAGCAAGAAAGCGCAATTTATGGCTCTGAAAGAAACACGTTTCCTCCTGTACCCTACACTGGAGTGATGTTGAAAAGAAGCTTCCTGCATAAGATTTCCTTCTCCTCCATATGCTAGGTTGCATGTGCACCACAAGACTGCATTAAGCAGCTGTGCCATTATCTCTGAGGTACCTAGTTCCTGCAGCTCGGATACTGTGGAGTGGGCAGCACCACCTGAACCTTCAGTGCGCTCATGAAAGTGCAAAGCATGACTATTCTGGAAATTCATCAGCTGGTAATTCCCCAACAATCACTCAGTAAGATGATGCCCAAGATTAAGTTTTGCTGAAGTTTCTTCAATAATACACTCATTAGTACACATCAATAGAGTTCCGTAACAGTATTGCCCAGGAGAAATTCACAATCCTGAAAGCCACAGCTACCAACACCATTTATAAACTCATCAGATAATATGTAGAAACAGTTACTGGACTTGAAACAAAGCCTACACATTAGGATAGGCTATCTTTTTAAGGAAAGCTCTGATCATCTGAATAAAGATTACCCAACCTGCTCTACAGGAAAAACAAAACAGATTTCCCTCCCCAAAAAAACAACCCACTATTCTCTCTCATGTACCTCAGTTGGGAAACAACTTGGCATTTAAGCTATTCCATCAATTTGCTGTTTGACTGACAAGTGATTTTGCTAGAGGGAGACAGAGTTACTCATTTCTGCAGTAGAAGAGGCAAATCAGAACAGTAATTCTGTCCCAGAGCAGCACCGTTAGATTGTTTTCTTTAAACTGAACCTTTACCAAACTTCAGATTAATGTAAGAAAATCCCTCACTTTTTGATTTGTTTGCTGCCCTGCAACATCTGTTCCTCTAGGCACCGGAACTGCTCCAGGCTCTTCTGAACACCACAAGGTATCTTCTACCTGGTTAGACTTTGCTGCTTTATATGGCAGACCCTCCTTTTCCTCCTTTTCTTCTTCATTAAAGAAAGGTGGTATTTGTGCTGGTTTTGCTTTCTCCTGTAGAATTAAGAGAAAATTAAGAGAATGTTGGTGACACAAAATTGGTGGGTATATAAGAAGCATATGTTGCACATGGAGGTGGTTGAGGCCCCATCCCTGGAGACATTCAAGGTGGGGCTCGACAGAGCTCTGAGCAACCTGCTCTAGTTGAAGATGTCCCCGCTCTCAGCACAGGGGTTGGACCAGATGAGCTCTAGAGGTCCCTTCCAACCCAGATGTTTCTATGTTTCTATATGCTGCTGTGGGATAGCAGAGCTTCAGTTTATCTTCTGCAGGAGTCCAGGACACTGGCAACATGCTTGACTTCTGCTTTCCTCACATGGGATGTTCTGGTTTGTGACTTTTGATTTTTAATGTTACAGGCCCTTGAATCTGGTTAAGAGTGCCAGAAAGCAGCTGCAAGCTTACAGTGGATGCACTGGGAATCTTGTCTGGTTGGTGCGCCATTTCCTGTGACTACCAGCCACTAGTCTGTGGCTTGCCTGTTTCTTCTGCCTGTTATCTTTATGGGCCATTACAACTGCTTTCCTGGTAAGCAGAAAGGCAATGCAGGGAGAGGGGCGGCACACACACATGTATAGGAAGTCTCACTATAGATACAGCTGCATTAAGCTTTTCCAATTCCTGCTCTCAATTCCAAAGCACAACCAGACAGGCAGTACACCATGGGCTAAGCTTGTAATACAGAGGACACCATAAGCACCCTCAACAGAGGGGCGGTAAGAAGCCTGTAGACCTATCTGAATCAGCTTGGTTTGAGGTGACACAAAGGGTGAAGCCCCAGCTTCAGTCAGCATTAAGCCAGTTACTCCTTTTAATGGGATTGTATGGTTGAGAGCTATCACAGCATCCTCAGGAAGGGCTCTGAGCATAAACCAAACAAATTTAGGGCTAGTGGTCAAGAAAAATTTGAAATCTCTATTAGGCTGATGGTAGCAAGAAGTTTTACATGTAAGAGTTCAGTCTGTTCTGTTCCCACTCCCAATTTGCTAAAACAATCATTGTACAAAAAAATTAGACTTACATTCAGTACCTAACAAGGAAAAACATTTATATAAATCTAAAGGCACTAAGTTTTCCCCATTAGTGTTATAAGAAAGGGGACGTACCACTGCAGCCTTAGCATCTGAAGGGAGTAGTGTTGATTGGAAGCCGAAGAGCAATTCTCCATTAATAGCATCATCCTCAAACAACAGCGATACCTTCTGTGGCTTTCTTTGGCTGCAATGAGAGTGAGGAGAAAGTGGAAGATTCAGTGCAAGTTTCAGAAGCCATGCACTGCATCTGTTTAACAGTATCACTCAGGGCAATCACTTGCAGCAAGTGGTCCCAGATAGAGGACTCAGATTCCTCACTGTCTCAAGAGTTCTACCACCCTCCCTTCTTGTTGGCACAGATTTCTGAATAAGTGAAGATAAAAAGAGCTCAAGAGGATTTTATATTGCAGGCATGGAAATGGAAAGCCCAGTTCAGTGGTGGCAAAGATAATGATCAACCATAGATACAAAAAGGGTAAAAGAGCCCAGCCCTGTCCATTCCCACTCAGGCACCTCTATTTCCTGCTGAGCAGCAGTAGCAAGGAACATCTGCAATATGCCTGGGTCTTTCTGCTTTTGAGGGCACTGCTGGGCTGTGCCAGCGCTGAAAAAAAACCCGCCACCCACCAAGCCCCACCCCCACTTCTTCTCCCCTCCCAGGACTGTCACCTCTCTTTAGTGATTGCAAATAAATCCTCCTCATCCTCTTCCTCAAAGAGGCTTGTCTTCTTCATTGCTTTAGCCTGACTGACAGTGCTAGCTGGTTTTGCAGGGTTCTCTTTTCGGTCCTCTTCAGAAGGAAGTTTAGCTGGCTCAGGGACATTCCAGTGTTCCTTAAAAATAAGGACCCTTAAGTTTTCTTTTGTCTTGGTCAAAGCCACTTTCCCAGCTATAAGGCTATAAGGAGCAACCTTTCAGCATTTTGGCAGTCCTTGAATTTCTCTACAATTTTATCTTCCTGCCTTTGTGTTAGCTACTGTAATCTGACATAGCTCAGGCTTTGTAGAGGGCCTGGCCACCTTTTGGTATTTGCCCAGCAAAACAGGGTACACACACTGCTATAGCTGCTCTTGACAACTGAGGTCAGTGTCAACTGCAGTCACAGGAGTAAGGTCACCCAGTAGAACCTGATCTGAGACACTTCAAGAATTAGCAAGTTTGATATATGGGAGGAAAAAAAACCAAACCAAATAAAAAAAAAAACATAACAAAATAAAAAAAAATTAAAAAAAAAGGTCAAAACCCACACCAAAACCCCTCGTTACTAGAGTGCGTGATGCTGCAATTATTTCCTCAACTTTCAACCTCAGCACTTTCCCCTCCCTCTGCAGCTAGCATTTTATCAAGCTGAACAAGTGAAAAAAAAAATTCTACATTAAAAGTAAACATTTCTGCACTTGGAAGAATTTTCTGTCTTGTGTATTTTCTTATTCCCAGCATCACAAGTGTTTTGCCCCATTGTCCACCTTTGTTCATTCCCTTTTTGAAAGGGACTACACGCATGTTAATTAAGAACTTGGTTTACTTTACATTAACATAAAAATGCATCTAAAGATATTACTACTATCCACTAAATGAGCAATTACAGGACAGGTAATAAAAATCAAGTTTACACAGAAGAGTAATTTTGGGGGTGGGGCGCTAAGAAGAGTCTGGATCTTATTCATGTGAATTAATTTAGAAACTCTCCAGACAAAAGTTTAATTTACTTAGTGTCTCTAGCTTTCCTTTAAGATGCAGGACAGCACTTAACCTATCCCTAGAGGATGGCTGCTTCCTGGAAAGCCTAGTTATTTATGTTTCATTTTTTACATCCCTAGATTAGAAAACAAACAAAAAACCTAACACACCAAAACCCAAGCAAACAAAAAAAACCACCAAACACCAACACATGAAAAAAAAACCCCAAAGCCAACAACCCACCCCAAAAAATACAAAACAAAGAAAAACTCACCATATATCTACTAAACTTTCCTTATAGAAGTTAAAGCAGTAAAAGCAAACTTATTTTTCCCTTTTAGTATTTTTAAGTCAGATTTGTTGGCAGCAGTCTGCACTGGCTATCGATCTTTCTACAAATTACACTGAAAATACTGATTTTTCTCTTCCATATGACTTGTTATCAGAAGTCTCTTCCAGATGACTTCCTGGGCCAAGAATCAGACAGCTTCCTCAGCTGCAAACAAGTCACAGGATTGGGGCAGGCACAGCATGTAGACACAACAGAGTTTGACTCTGGTTCGCATCTCCCCAGTTTTATGCTTTGCCCAGCAATCCCCTTCAAACAAATCTTACTCCTCAGTACCTCCTCATCACTGCTGAACAATAAACTGGACACTTTCTTGAGTGGCTCTGACTGCTTTGGTTTCTCTTCTGGGGGTTTCTCCTGATGCTTCTTGGCAGGCACCACACCAAAGAGATCCTTAAAATTAAAAAAAAAAAAATATATATATTAAAAAACAAAAAGCCAAAGCTAACAAAGTTCACAGAGAAGTCATCAACATACAAGACACTTGCCATCCACTTCTCAGATGAGTAGGATAGAGAAAGGGTGCTCTGTGAACTTTTTTTTTTGAGGACAATTTCAAGTGTGATATAGTATTCTGGTACAGGGAATTCTACACACACAGCACTTGATAGACCAGAAACTGGTTTTGACCCACAGATTGTTCACCATAAAGCTTCACCAGTAGCCGAAAACCACCGCACAGCAATTCTCTTGCACAGCAGCTAACACAATGGGGCACTGTTTCTGCAACTACATATTGAAATAGAGAATTCATTCTGCTCTGAGGGGACAGGAAATGGGCAGCTGAACCACTACCATGGGGCAAGAACCAGGGCTTTTCACCTGAAGATATTTATGCAGATTATTCTATAGGCATCAGAATACAGATAAGTATATGTTCACTTCACCACCTAACATTTATGCTCTTCTCCACTCATCTTGAACTTCATGGCAGATACCAGAGACCTCACCACATTACAAAATGTTCACTGTCCTGACAGTTGCTTCTTAACAGCCCCTATTCAGAAAGGTGAGCTGAAAGCGGCGCCCACTCAAACAGGAAACTTTTACCTTGAGTTTGCAGAAATCCTCTATCTTATGGCTCTGAGCAGGCCTCCTATTTGCTTCAGGTTAAGACTATGGGGTATTCTAACTCACCATAAAGGCTGCAGACCCAGAGATGAAAGCTCATTGGAGGGTGTATGGGAGGGAGAAGTGGGTAAATCGATAAGAAGAGCACACGCTAATTTAATTTTGTTAAGTTTCTTACACAAACTGTACTCTGATCTCAGTTTCTACACTAGCAGCCACAATTCTTACACACTGAGAAGTGAGAAAAAAGGAATTCACCAGCCATGACACAAGAGAAGCAAGAAGTCATCCATGCGGTTAGGTACCACAGGCCAGGATAAAACAGATTCCTGAAGCTCAGATCCATTCTATTACTCAGTGTTCTCTATTCCTATCAATCAGAGGGCTAACATCCTTCATATTTAGGTCCAGAGATGATAGGCACTGACTGCAAAATACTAAAAAGACACCAGTTACTTGCAAGAGTCCCTGCTACCCCTCTCCTCCGTAATGCTGTCCATGTGCTCAGAACTGCTACACAACGCAAGATTGATTTAGTGCTCTAAGCTTGTAAATGGAGCACTAACTTAGTGTTGTAAACTTCTGAATATTTCCTGCTGCATTTGCAATAGGCTGTGCTGAAGGGTTCCCATACACAGACAGTATCAGGAAGTGGTACCTACCTCTTCATCATCATCAAACAAGGAGAGTGGAGCTTTTGTCATGGACTTGCTGGTGGGAAGAGATGTAGCTTTGGACTTGACAGCTTTACTTGATGAAAACAAGTCCTATGCAAAACAAAGAAACATCACCTGGCAAAGAAATACTATGTATTTAAGCACTTTAAATGGGACATTCATTTTTCTCCTTTTTAAAGAAGTGTTTAGTGAACTTATGAAATAGGGAAAAAGTGTCTTACTCAACAGTACCAATCACTGGAAACTCCATAGGGATATCCCTCAGCTTTGCAGATTAATTGCTAGCTGGAAGCAGAGGCCACAATACATATGAATTCTTTCATGATTTTTCCTCTTGATTTGCTGATCTTTCCCCTCTCCATGTGTTCAATTTCTGCCTGTGCATACCACATGAGTTTAACACTCTGAAGATAGGCAAAATGTTCCCTAAGATTTCACTCTTGGAGCAAGACAGAACTTTCAGGATGGCTGGGAGTAGATGCATGGATGTCAGAGCTCCCCATCCTACAGATAAATAAGGAATTCCCAGGTACAAGTGGACTGAAGTCAGGGTCACTGAGGTCCCAAGCATTTTTTTATTAAAGAGATACTCACTTCAGAATCCTCCTCATCAGAGAAGAGGCCCCTCTGTTTTCTTGGAGGTGTTTCAGATAAAGATTTGAAGCCCTCAGCTGAAGACTGTTGACTCTTTAGGACAAATAAGACATTGCATCAGCATTAGTTTAATGATTCATCATGGCCAGGCACATCATACGACCTTTTCTAACAGGCATGCTGCTAGCAGTGTCTCAGCAGTTGAAGGGACAGAACACAAGCTTGTCACCCATGGGCTGAAGTCCAAAACTCACGTGCTGAATGAGTTCCTCATATGCAGGCAGAGCTATGCACAAGTGATTTGCAGGTCTAACCATTGACCTACCTTCTACCACCATCCTTCTGAGCAGAAAAATGTGTGCAGCAACTCATACCAGGCTCCCTTGTGAATTAAGCAAAAATTTGTTGTTTTTTTTTTTCCCCACAAGCTCTGTTTTGTAAAGAAGGCAGTTTATGCCAGCCATCATTTCCTGCATTAGCACAGCACAGCCCCAGCCTGCCACCAGCTATACTGCCATTAAGCTCAAAATGGTTCCAGACCCAAGCACTACTGTCAGCAAGCTTGGAGAGTAGAACAGCCCTAACTTCCTGACAGAGAAGGAGCGGTGCTGCTGCATCAGTCCTCATCCTCTCCTCCAGGAAAGCCAAGTGCTATGAGATCAGAACAATGGCGCTGGATGACCTCATACCACCACTCCCACTCCATTGACCATGGATACTCTTGCACTACACCAGAAACAGAAGCTGGTGTTGGCCACTGTGCTCAAGTGCTTCCCATAAGGCAATATGGAGAAAGTCCTACAGCAATTTACATTAGACATCCCCAGCACCGTAAACTTCTCTGTTCAGAGGGGAGAAGAGTCACTGTAGCTCATTATGTTCAAATAATCCTTGGACAGCAAGCATGTATAAAATAAATATACACAATCTCTGCCATAAAAACAAAGAGCATTACTACTTTACTGAAGACACTGATCTGAAAATGAAAGTGGGCATGAGGAGACTTTCCTAACTCTGTACAGGTATCCTCAGGACAGCATTTAGAGCCTTCTACAACTTCAAGAGTTTTCAGCTGAAAACAGCTCTTTGAACACTCTAAGTATTGTATATGCTGAGGTAGAGCTGCAATATTCACCTTCCCCTCCTACAATACATACAAAGAATGGGTTACCAGTTAAGTTGCTATTAGTGATTGGTATAAAGGCAGACAGAGTCTGTGCAGCACAGAACTGTGACATCTTGAAGTCAGGCTGGTTTCATTTCAGTCATGAACTTCATAAAAAAATTTTTTATTATCAGAGGCTTCTCATTTCACCCTCATTTCAATCCTGCCTCAAGATTCTTCCAATCACTGCCCACACAAGAAAAAACTCAAACCAAAAGTTTGAGAGGCAAAAGGCATTTAAGAACCCCTGAAGCACTCAGGTCACGGAAGACCCTATGAACCTAGTCCTGTTTCCAAATATGGCACTTCCACAGTGTTGTACATGTAAAGACTACTTCAGCTGCAGTAGTAAGTTCTTCCTAAAACCTTACCCATACGATCCACTTAGACGTCATTACCTTTTTTTCCATGACTGTCTCCCTGTGGCTTTCTGTTTCTTTAGTTGTGCCAGCAACCATGGGAGGAATGGCAGGTTTTTCCTTGAATAAGTCACCCTCTTCATCATCATCAAATAGGTCAGCTGGAGACTTGACTGCATTAAAAGAAAAAACAAACAGGGAATGACAACAACGGGACAGCCACTACTGAATATGAGAAGATACCAGAGTCTCAAAAGATGCCATGCTCCCTTCTTTCAAGATAACCAGCCATCATGATTCTTTAAGAAAAAAAGCTAGGGCAAGCTCTCAAAGTGAAACACCACTTACCTGAGAGGCAGAGATGAGGTGATAGAGAAAGCAGTGAACAAGCACTGGAGTAAAGCCAGCTGGCACCTCTAAAGGCAATGTTTTGATGGCATTTCTAAAGGCCTGGAGCCTGCCAACAGGGAATGTTGGGCACAGGGACTCAAGGCTGAGTAAAGTCTGTACCTTTTTCCTAATTCAAGTCTAGATATTGCCCTAGTAGTAGAAGAAGCATCCTAAGAGAGGAAGGTCAGTGGAAAGCATGTACAAATAAAGCAGTCCCAGACTGCTCTGAGGTAAAGAAAAGCTAATAACAAAAAAAACACAACCCCAAAAAACAACCAAACCCCCCAAAACCAAGCAGAAGTAACAGTGATGCAGGCTGGAATTCTGGAACTCAGTAATTCCAATTAGTTAGATTTTTTTTTATGACTTTTAATGTTTAATCTTCCACTGCACGTGCATAGAGGTACCTGAATCTGGAGGCTTTTTACTTGCTCCTGCGAAGAAGTCATCATCGTCATCATCAAACAGAGTAACTTTCCCAGGCTGTTTAGGAGTTTTGTCAGTGCTCTGTGCTGCAGATTTTTTGTCTTTTCCCACAATTACAGTGGAACTAAACACATCACTTCCTCCTGCAGGTCAGATGGAAAAAAACCCCACAAACAACAACAACAAAAACAACACACAAAGATCAGTTATGAAAACACTGAACTTGTGCCATAGTAAGTGGAGCCAGGCAGAGTTTCCATCACAGCAACTTTTAATGCACTCCTGCAACAATGCTGCATCAAAAGCATTAGCTAGAAACTTCCTGATAAAGCCAAGTCACAGATGTATGGCCCCTACTCTCCCTGCAATCACTTCTTCCTCAGATGTGCTCACCTCTCCTAGAAACAGCAGCCAGGTTCCATGCTAAAGCTCGAAGACCCAGTAGTCTCACACTGTCACTCCTATGGACTTCCAAAAATCAGAATCCTACTTTACTAGTTAGTAAGCCACACCACTGTGGCCAAATAAAAGCAGTAAAGTGCTTGAGGAGAGGGAAGGACAAGTGACAGACCTCCCAAGAAGCTCCACTTTAATGCAAGAGCACTAGCAGTATGAAGCTGAGTTTAAGTCCCTAGACTCCTGAGTACTTCAGATATGGCAGTGATCAACTAGAGTAAGCTGGTAACAACTGTTTCTTCTACATCTGGTGTGGAAATGTCTGGCTTCAGAGATATATGCATGTAAACAGATTGTCTGCAAACAATTTTTTAGCAATTTTAGTCAAAACTGGCAGCCTGGTTCTAAGCCCGTCTTTTTGCTTTTTATGTACAGATGCTGGAAACAGCGGGGGAAGAAAAGAGAGACTTTAATTGAAAGTTTGGCAGAAAGTAGAGCACCATCTATTTGGTTAAAAGCAGCCTGCATGAATTTTGACTGGTACAGCAGCAGTTTATTATAAAAAAAAAGTGTATTATGCAATTAGAAAGTGCTACAGAATTGACAAGAATACAGACACAAAAATTGATTCATTATTAAACATCCTCAAGTTCCTAAACAAACTGTCCTGGGAATGTGTTCATCAAGCAATTTTGAATAGCAAAGGAGCCTCAGTCTTGGTTTTTCCCTGGTGACTTTAGCCTATCACAAAGTTCCTGAGGGGGAGCAATTGAAGATTTTGAGTAGATGCTACATGTAACTTAACACCTGATGATCTAGAACTGAACACTGTTAAAATGATTGGAAATTCACTGCTTATGCAAAAAATGTCTAAGAAACAGAAAAATATACAAAAAACCTTAGCCTGCTGTTTTAAACTTTGCTAACGAGTCTTACAATTATGTAGAATGACCATGGCTGATGTGTATCTTTGATTCTGGATTAAAAAGACCATATTTGTATATGTCCTACTCTAAAAATCATGCTGACCGAAGGCTCAGCATAGTCTCAAACCAGGCCATTCTTAATAAAGGGAAAAACTTAAAATTAAGGTAAGCCAGTCAGGTTAAGACCCTACATAGAGAAATCAAAGTCAGTTGATTCAAATACACTGGTGACTGTCTTTTAACTCCTCGGCTTGGAAGTCCAATAGGAAAAGGGATCTTAACCCAATTCTTTTGTTTGTTTGTTTTTAGTAGGATCTGCATATAATTCAGAGCTAAGCAATACCAGAGAAACAAGATTGGCCCTATTTACCTGTGCCACAAAAATAAAGGAACTAGAGGTTTAAACTGTTGTTCTGCTAACCCAAGGGAATATGATCGAATCTGAAAGATCAAAATGCACTTCCTTCTCAGAGTGTAGAGGGAAGGTGTGACTGTATGCACTGCAGACTCAAGATGTACAATGCCAGTTAAAGTAACACAGATCCTTAAAAGTTCATAGCACAACACTGGAAACTGACAGCTGATAACATCTGTCAGCATTTATATCTACCTTCAGAGTCCCTGCAGAATCTTGATTATCCACAAAGCATGCTGCAGTTCAGGCAAAAACAGGTAGAAGCACCTGCATTTCTCACTAAGCATACGATCAAGCAATGCAGTGCTGCTGTATTTGGAGAGTTTTCTTCTTTAAAACCTCTCCAGTAGGTTTTAAAGAAAAGAGCATTTTGTGCATGAAGCGATTTGCTTTTGAATGAACCATACCTGGGAACAGAGATACTGCACCTGCAGGAACTTTCTTTAAGGACTTTGAAGAGGATGCTGAAATCACAGGAAGTACAATACAAATGGATACACTTGTTTTATGCTGTCAAAGCCTTCAGAACTCTACCGCAGAAATAACAACCTGAGATCTGAGCTCTGATTTTTGTTTGGTTCTTTTCTCAACATCTCAGAGCTCTTCAGGCACTCTCCTTGAACTTCTGGGGTTTTGCAGATATAACTAACACCCTAGCTATTTTTCCTCAATTAAAGCTCCACAAAACAGCTCAACTAAACTGAAGCTTATAAACATGATCTACTTTTACACAAGCACTATGAGAGTTCACATTCACCCACTCAAAACCACTTCAATACAATACACTTGAAACAAAATGGCTTAGTCCCCCAACCCCTATCTGAAAAGTCTTCAAACACAACGCTTTGGCAAAATCAGCCGCAGTACTGAATGCGTGTCAGGCTCCTTATGGGTCTAGATACATAGCTAATGGGAAACTCAGGAGGGCATTAATCTGCAAGAAGAAATCTATACTCAGTGTAAACCCACAGCTGCAAAGTACTCTTCAGCAGCAGTGCACGCAGGGAGCTCTGCCAACTTCCGTTAGGACATCCTTTCAGTTCCAGGAGAGTAAGAGATCATAGTGAACACACACATTTGAAATTCAAGGAAAATACAGCTGTTCTCTATTAAGACTGGGGAGGAGAAAAGACTTACCAACAATTGCTTCCAGAGTTTCTAGTCTGGAAACAAGCCAGTCTAGCTGCTAGAGGACATAAATCATGGCATAGACAAGACCACAGGGGGCAACAACTGGTTCTTACCTTCGCTTCCTGGAACTTGATCCTCTCTCTCTCTCGATTCTTCTCCTTTTGGTGCTTCAGCAAAGAGATCACTCTGATTGTAGATGAAAATGCAAAGAGGGGAGAAGTGGTGAATTCATTCTTTGTAGGAAAACATAGCTGCTGAGTTTTCCATGTAAATTACCCACTTCTGAGCCAAGACAGAGGAGGTAACAACCATTCCCTTCTTCAAAGGATGTCAGCATATACAGACCTAGGTACCCAGGCATTACCTTGGATGCATATATTCAGAAGAGTAGCTTTCAGTCTTCTAATAGTTAATTTACACTGGTTATCAGTCTGTTTACTGCACAGAAGGAATGACCTTTTATTTGCACATTTTCAAGAGCTTACACTAATCTACAGTTGTTTAGGTCCTGATTACACCCCTTAAGCTTTCCTACTGAAGCTTATACAGTAAGGTTTGAAGGAAGAGTTGATGTCAGGACAAGCATAAAAATACTCCTGAACTTCACGTGGTTAAGATGAATGATTGATACTGCCAGTCACAGGGATGCCAGTGATTACTTGCACATTTGTCCATTACTGTTTGCCTGTTGATCTACTCTGGCTGCTTTCTTACAGTGAGGCCTTCTTGGCTGACCAGTGTCTACAGGATGATGAAAGCAGTCTTAGCAATAAGTAACCGAGAGGCGCTAATGATAGCTTCATCTGACTTTGCACTGACACAAAGCTGCCTTTCACCATCATATTACTTTTTTTCTTTTTTTAAGCTGTTGGCTGCCACTTAAAAAGAAAGCATGTTAATATTTTTTTCAATAAAGGCTGCGTTTGAGTGGAAAGCCTTGCACAGAGCTATCTTCTTCCCTTCGTACAATGCTGGTGTTTGACGCTTGTTGGCTATATTCTAGTAGTTGGTGTGGTAAGCTTGAGGTGGGCTGCATATGAGACCTCCTTTCAAATTTCAGTCTAGTAGCCTCCTTGGCCCCAAGGAACACCTGGCTTTTGTTCTGGCTGCAATGAGGAACACAACATCCCCCCCAAAGATAACAGTCTGGCTACTATTCTGGACTCACCTTGACTATTACCAATATCAGCTTCATAATAAAATCAGAGCAGTTATTTGTTTTACACAGCCGTACTATCAGATTCTTAAAACTTAGCTATCTCTGACATTGGGTGTCCATCCCCTTTCACCTGCACAAACAATGCTAAATAAGGTCAGAAAGACACTCTGTGCCCATTCCTTCGTCAAGTCACTTCTAGATATCAAGTGCAAGAGTAAGCTTAAGGTGAACTTTTCTGGCCAGCACAGGTAAGCCAGGAATTGTACAATAGCTAAAGGAAAGAACACAGTATAATTGCAATTGGGAACTTTTAACAGCAGAGACAGAAAAACCCAACAGCATCACTGTCCAGATATGGTATGTAAAAGAAGTAGGAAGGGCATCATGTTCTCTTTCCTCTTAAACTTTTCCCACACCCACAAAGAAAATGACAAAATTCAGTATTTGGGTCCCTCACTACGAGAATATTAAGGTGCTGGGGGCATGGCCAAAGGGCAATGAAGTCTTACAAGTAGTGGCTGAGGGAACTGGGGTTGTTTAGCCTGGGGAAAAGAAGGCTCAGGGAGAGCTTATGACTCTCTACAACTACCAGAAAGGGGGCTGTAGTGAGGTGGGGGTCAGTTTCTTCCCCGAGGTAACAAATGATAGGACTAGTTGCACCAGGGGAGGTTTAGGTTGGATATTAGGAAAAATTTCTTCACTGAAAGGGTTGTCAAGAACTGCAACAGGTTCCCAAGGAGGTGGTTGAGTCACAATCCCTGAAGGTACTTAAAAGACATGTAGATGTGGCAATGAGACATGGTTTAGTGATGGACTTGGCAGTTACAGTTGGACCTGATAATCTTAAAGGTCTCTTCCAGTCAAACGATTCTATGATTCTATTCTCACAGGCATTTTAACAGAAATCTGCTGTTTCAAATAAACTTTTGCATTTTGTCTGCAGATAAAAGTGAGGTGCTGAGTAAGCTCTGCTGGAATTAGAACCTATGTAATATAATGTTAGAACCACACCTGCATCTCTCACCAGCACCACTGAGGAAGAGAGAGCTCTGTGCCAAGGGCCACTACATTTCACTGTTTTTCCACTGGAAAACTCCACCATCCCACTACACTTGAATATTACCAAGCAACAAAATGCTGCTTCCCCTTCCTGCCTCCCAGAGGTGGGAATTCGTGGGGATCTTCTGCCTTGTTTTCAAAATGGGAACACACTCATTTTCTATCACGTCCAGCATTCTCACCTCTTCGTCATCAAAGAGACCTGTTCCACCACTGAAGAGGCCACCCCTAGAACCAAACGGTGTGAAGTCTTCATCAGTCAGCTTAGGAGGCTTGAAGATGTCATCATCTTCATCTACAAAGCACAAGAGACAATAGCTGTGGTGGGACTGACCAAGTTTCGGGAAATGGAATTAAAGAGGCAACCAAAATAAAAACTATTTCGATTCAATCCTCTCTCTTTTGTAAACATGACACATAGAGAGAAGCTTCTGTATACAGATTGGGTTGTATGTGGTTGCTCCACAAGACTACATTTAAGAAGGAACTCTCACTAAGCTTGTTTCTAGCCTTGTTTCACATGCACATCACATGCTAGATTCGTTTAGACACTCACTTTGAAAGGTGCTCGCTGATATCCCACCCAGTTTCTAAAGGATATACCAAAATGTCCTAAGCAATTATCTTACAATCCAGTCAGCAATTCAAAAACAAGAGATGAGGATATCGTACCATCTGATGGAACTCTAACTTCCTTCTTCTCTTTCAGGGTTTTCCTTGTTTTGGTCTCTGATGACAGGGCTTTAAGAAGAAAATTTCGAAGCAAAAATATAATAGTCCACCTTTATTTCTAGCCTGTGATCAATCTATGGTAAAGCGTGCCTAAAAGGTAGTCTAAGCAAGACGACCTATATGTTTTCATATGTATCAGCTCACTGAAGCAATTCTACAAAGTACAGGTTTAAAATTAGCACTTAAAATTGTAATAGCCTCATTCTGTCAGGCACTATGGGTTCAGCACAGTTGCCCACACACAGATTAGCGTCATCTGAGGTGCCAGAGAGCAACACGGCATCCCAGATGGTACAGATCCCACACAGAGACTTTTAAGTATCTCAAATGGCTCCAGACATATTATACCTTGATTCAGCTACCAAAAGTAAAGCCAGAGATTCATTTCCTCTGGCCCTACCATCACAAGGTTATTGAAATAAACAGAAGATTTTCCCGTAACCAAACAAGGTAAGTTGGTAGGTTTTACACAATCTTGTTTGTTTGAAATGTGCAAGAACACAGAGACACAGTGTTCTTGACCTGTAATTTTAAGAGAATGAACAGACAAACAAAGCAGACTCACATGCACTTGCCAACTCAATTTCAGTCAGTTGTTTTGAACAAGAATAACTACTTGAGGGAGGTCTCTCCCTTTGAAAGGACACAAAAGTAAATTCAGTATTTAGTCTAAAACATCACAGAAAACAGCAACAATGACAAGTTCCTCAAAATGCAGTATATTTAATCCACAAAGAAGAAAACCCAGACCACCCACACCACAAGAGAGCAACGTTCTACTGCTTGAGGGGTTTTCCACTCTAGAAGTCACAGAAAGACTACAGTAATCAGTGCCTTATACGTATTTACCTGAAACAGGGGGAAGTACCTGTGATCAAACATGCAGTTGTGCATGTAGAGGGAGACTCAGACTGGAGATAAAACTTTTCCAAAAGTATGTGTGTTTGAGGAGTGACCTGTCTCACCTGAAAGCAATGTGTTTTCAACTGTAACACTTCAATCCTATGTGTTATGACCAAAAAGTTTCTTAAAACACAAAACAGTGTCTTTAGTTCCTCTCCTTGGGTTTTCACCTAATACGTACTAATATAAGGGATCTGTGTAGCTTCACATATTATTACACAGAATCTCCTGTACAACTCTCTCATGAGTCCCCCACTATCTCATAAGCACTTATCAAAACTAAAAGGATAAGATAACTTACAAGAATGTTCTTCATCCTGTTTGACTGGCACTTCTCCTTTGATTCGGGCTGCCAGTTCATCTGCAAATGACGTTGGCCTCTTCTTTTTCTGAAGAGCAGGGACAAATAACAACATATTCCTTATATACAACCTGGTTACCAACTAGATGCAACTGCAATACTGCATTCTACAGCCTCCCTTGTACAATGTCCCATCTAGACTTGGATTGAAGCCCTTGGAGAAGGCAAAACAGATTTCTATTAAGAAAGCACTTGAGAGGTCATGCATGCATCAAGAGGTAAAAAAAAGCCATTTCTAATCCCTTATGGTCATACAATTTAATGTTGCCTCATTTTGGGAGCAGAGCAAGCAAGAAGTATTTACCACACACAAATGTGCAAGTAACTTCTCAATGGCACTCAAAGACAGATTTGACATCAGCTTAGGGTGCAGGAATCCTCTAGTTTAAAATGGGTAAAGCTGTAAAGCCTGAACAACCATGTGGAAAGACCACTCAGGTTTTTACAGGCCTCATCTACAGGATACAATATTAGGTAACTGAGAGCTACCAATATAATCCCTGTAAGGATAGATTTTTTTTTTTTCACGAGGGAAGGCAAAACTGTCCCTCTGAGGAGGCAGCAATTACTTACTGGCCTTGTGCTTTCATCTAAGTCTCCATCCTCATCTTCCTCTTTTTCAGAGTCAAAGAGATCACAGCCATCATAATCCTCTTCATCACTCATCTGTGCTGTCCTCTAAAAGATAATATCCTGTTATGTTCTCCTGAAACTTGCACATAAAGAAGCACAAATACAGATCTGCTTAGACAAAATAATCAAAGCGAACTGAAAGGAGGGAAACATTCACTGCATTTGGGGTACTTCATGGCTTTTGAGAGGTAAGGAAGGAAAGCCCCTAGCTCCAAGCAAGTTGCTGCACTCTCTAGTACACCCCTGTGCTGCAGCACCAAACATTGCTGGACCAGAGGCACAACTGAGGACACTACGACTCTCCTCACAAGGAGCATGCCACTACTACACACAAGCCTGAGCTGCTTCCCTTAGTTTATAAACTCCTCTCCACTAGACACCTAGTATTTAGCCTTAACTCAGGAACACTGTAACCATCTAGTAAAAAATGGTATAATTTTGAGCTATTCCTAAGATGGATAGCAGAATGACAGACGAGACATGCCCACATCCTGGCTTCAGTCATGCCAATAAGAAAAAGATGAAGTGAATAGTGAGCTGGGGGCTGGCGTGGCCAAGGGCCCAGAAGCAAACAAATTATGTAACAACCCAAAGATTCTTGCTCATCTTAAAATACACCAGGCATACAAAGTTACTCTATGACCGTGAATACAACTTAATGTAACATCTTAGTGATTTTTCTAACATTGATTTATTAATACATAGTTTTAAAAAGGCCTGTTTTTTTAAACATGGTTTGCTTTTTCAAACATTGCTCTTTTGGCACTAAGTAATTTCAGATTGATGACCCCCACATAGAAGTCTGTTGCAGTGGCACATCTAAACATGGGTAAGATTCCTTCTCCTACTACCAGGGACTGAAGTTAGGCTTGACTTTTTCATTCTGTTTTTCATTCTGAACATTTCTTTTCCCTTTTCATTCATTATCCAATGGACATACTTTTAGAATATTTAATACTACTCACATCTTTTGATTTCATGTCATACTCAAACTGTGCTGCTCCTGCATAGCAAGTTTAGAATTTTAATTATAGACCAAATAATCCCAGAGCAGCCTAGTTTTCCTCAGGTAGATTCTTTGAATTCTCATGGCTCCAAAGGAATTCCTGAGGAAAACGCACGCCAGGCAATGCCATCCCACATACACTTTGCATCTAATGAAGGCTTGCAAACAAGTCTTTAAGCCCAACCCAGGCTCCGTTTCACAACACAGTACCATCTGGCCAGGACAAGCTTCCCATACAAAGTTATACAAATCAAGCTTAACTAAAGTTTTTAAGTTAACAGTCTAGAGCTCTTATCCCCTCTTTCTTGCATCCTCACTGTGTCACAAGAAGAAAGCCTTTCAGGTATGTACCAGGGCATGTAACCTTACCATCTTTTGGTCGTCTTCACTAGGGTTTCCAAATTCATCATCTGATTCCTGGAACAAAGGAGACCCAAAGATAAATATCACACATTACTTTGTCCAGTGGCTGCTGGAGAGTGCTCAGAAACTTTGGACTTGCTTACTTTTGGACATTCAGATCTCCTCATCGTGACCTGACCAAGGAACTGTTTCCCTAGTGCTGAATCGAGCTCACTAGAAAGTCGCTAATTTAGCAAATACAGCAAGCTCCATCTGGCAGTGGATTTAACTTTAATTGAGCAAAACCACCTAAAGCAAACTCCTCAGGAAAAAGGAATACTTCCATAGCAGTCACAAAGAAGACATCTGAGCCAAGGCAGGCAAAACATCAGAAACTGACAGTCTACCGCAGAGCAGACTTACTAGGCAAAGCCTGAAGGCACATTACTGACACCTATTTAACCTCTAAACTCGCTCCTCTTAGTCTCCATCCCATTTTTTTTTTAACTGTCATTTACAACAGGTTTGTTCACCATAAATGCAATTTTTTATAAGAATCCAATTTACTTCACAAAGTGAAATTAGACAGGAATAAACCACTTCAGTTTGAAGTATTCTACTATAACAGCATTTAGAGCCAGTACCACTTTACTGCTTCTCCGAAAAGCTCTGCAGCAGAAACTGCAGGGTAGGAATAATAACAAAAAGCACATTTACCACAACTGACATAGGGAACAGACATTGTGCAATATTATCTTGCAATCCCATATAAAACAGCAAGGTAGGTCATGGCCTAAAACACAACCAAGAACTCATGAATGCTTGTACAAAGCAGCTGGTGCTCAGCCACATGTCACTTACCTCTTCATCCTTCTCTTCACTATCAATTACACTTCCACGATCACTGTCTACAGATCCTTCTATTAAAAAAGAAAACAGAAAAGTTAAGATCAGACATCACATCCACACACACAGCAATGTGGACACCACACATATCAACAGCAACCTTAAAGCCTTTGTAAAGAGAACTAAAAAGTAAGTGGAAAAGAGAGTGTATTGCAAGCGCTTTGAATGCTGCTGGAGTTTCAGCTTATTGCGTCTCTAATATGCAGAGGATGCGTTACTGAGAAGTTACCTCTTTGCATACCAGAAAATAGGTTGTTTCAGCATAAGGTATGTTTCGTTTTTTTTTCCCAGCTAATTACAATGTGCATCTAAACATGCAAGAACACTGAGCAGTATAACCCAGGCCAAAGCCTTAGATCAGAAACTCGCATATGAGCAGAAGGTCGTGCCAGCACATACCTTCACTAGAGAGATCTCCAAGGCCAACATCATCTTGTTCCATAAACTGCTGAGACCCAATCAAGTAAGGTAAAGGCCTGTCAATATAGAGATCCTGGAAAGAGACAATATCATGTTTTTCTGACATATTGGAACAGCACTACACTGCTGATGAAGACAGAAGTCTTACTTACACCCCTTGTTTTAGCTCAAGGAAGATACACGCTTGTTTCAATAGAGTTGCACCAGAAACGTGATTCAAGTCATCATGCAGCTATGTGGGCCATCTGAGGTTTGTTCCTTTTAACAAAGAAGAGGGCTACTCCTATTTATGTGGTCCCCAACTTGTTTTCTATGTGTCATCTAAAAGAATATCCTTGCAAAGACTTGCAGGCATCAGTCTTAGCCCAAATGCTAAGACTAGAGTTCTTAATTACTTAGAAGAGTAAAAACCACCTATGATGACATAATTTGTACCTAAAAAGCCTGAAATTTACAGGTCACACTCCAGCCAGAATTGAGGCTTCCCTTTCTAAGTTTACTGCTGTTAAAGTAACTCCCTTTAGGGTGCGATACAATAATGCTAGCCCAACTGCTAGACAAGCAGGCTACACAAGGAGTAGCTCAGCCAGGAGCACTTCTTCAGATATAGACATCAAGATCTCTTTTTAGGTAACGAGTATCAGTCTTACAGCCACGCAGTGATACTGCTCACAGAAGCAAAGGGCAAGTCCAACAAAGCCAAACACAAATCCATGCTACTCCCAGCAAGAACAGGTCTTTCTATACCTTTGGCTCAAGTATAAGTTCCACCCTTTCATTACTTTCTTCCTCTTCCGAGTCAGAGTTGCCTGCTTTGATGTCAAGCTGTTCAAACGCACTGTCCAGAACTTGCAACCCATAATTCACTGCTTCTTGGATTTTGGGAATCAAATCAGCTTCCTTCTGTTCCCGTGTCTTTTCCTTTAGTAACAGGAACAACACATTCTCATTGCATTTTACTCAATGCTCAATCTCACTTCAACATGCATGCAAAATTTTAACTTCAAGTAAGTACGATGAAAGCTTTTTCACTAGATGTAAGAGAAAGACCTTCAAACCCCTTTTTAGCTTCACTTAATTCATCTTTATCACACCACAAAACAAAGATGTTCTAAATATCCACACCAGCACAGTATTATCTTATTTGTCCTCCCAGCCCATCAAGGAAACATTTAGGATTTAATACACTTAGACTGTAAAATATACAAAAGGTTCCAAGTTTTTATCCCTGGAAATTGCAGTCCAAAGATTCTTCTTCCCCAGTTCATTACTTCTGCAACCACTACGAAGGTCTAAGGCTTCAGTTCTCTCTCTGAAAGAACATGCATAGCCCTTTCAAAATCAACACACAAGTCTTGTCTAGTGTGCATAGTACTGAACTTGGATGTTACTACAATGTATGATAATCTGTTAGGGCCATTATATTTATAGGGCCTGTCAGCTTTATGTCTGAATGACATAGACTATAGAGAACATAGGAAACAGTTTTGTCTGTAAGCTCTAAATACCTGTAAAATAAATTTGAAAATCAGAAGGTAGACAACACCTACAAACATACTGCCAGCACTCAAGGCAGCTTAAGTACCTGCTCTGTTTTGTCTCCAGCATCAGCTTTGGGAACAGGCTCTTCCACTTCCTCATCATATACTCTCTAAAAAGTCAAGGAAAATTGATTCAAGTAAAAACAACATACTGCTGTGGGGGCTAAACCAGAGGAACAACCAACAAAATATAAGATCCTATTAATTATGATTAATTACACATTAATTTATTACTCATTTAAAAAAAAAAAAAAGCCATGGATGATGCCAAGCATCTTCATAACCTTCTTCGTTCACTGATGTCATCATCCTGAAGTTACTATCAGACAGCCTCTCAACCCAACTGTGGTTAATTCCAGACTGCAATTATCACTGCAGTAGTAGAAGACAAGTTGACCATTTAACCTTCTTCACAAATTGACCTGAGTATGTTAGAAAAAACACTGTTTTAACCCACCTAACATAAAGTTATTCCCAAGACTTTCAAAGTCAAACCTAGGTTTACTTAGGAGATGTCTATTTTAAGTTTGTTTTCTGTCATTTCGTAGCTTTCCTTCTTTAGGATTCATCCTTCTCCTGTACTTAAGAGAGAAGGCTCACATCCTCCCTCAGCCTTCAGTTTGTTCTGATGATCCCTCCCATCCAGCTCTTTTAGCACTCTTCTGTAGGACCTGCTACAAGGAGACATAGGGGAATAAAAAGTCTCCCTCGAACCTGCAAACCTAAATCCAAATCTCTCAAACACAACTGGGGATATCCCCTGAGAAGACACAGAACTCTCACAGTATCAAAATTGAGAGCTAGAAATAGGGACCTATTTCTGTGCACTTAACATTTGTGAACAGCTTCAAGCACCTAAGACTTAAGATGTTTGGTGCAAACTGTTCTCAGCAGAATCATTATGCTGAGCAGCAAAGGCAGGTCAGAAAAGACATCGCAGCTCTGAAAAAAAAAAACCAACACCACCAAAAAAAAACCCACAACAGAAATCCAGATTTCCTTCGTCTTCTCCTCTTCCAGCATCTTTTCAATAAAAGCATCATGGCTTCAGATGAGACACATGTGGCCTAAGAACAATGCTCATCAAAACAAAATACCCAATAAAACTCACTAAAAAGTGCTAAAAAATCCTCCACAAATCTGAAAGACTATTAAAATGCTACATCTTAATTATACACAATCTAGTGATTGTGATACAATGTTCTAACAGGCTTCCCAGTCTAGCTTTTATGTTTATAAAGTAGCAGTATTTATAAAGTGGGAACATAAACCAAATAAGTTCATCATGACCAAACATAACAGAAAACTGACTGCAGTCCTACACCTTTAATACCAACAGTTTTTAATGTAAAATAACACCAATGGGCAAATTTACACAATTGTGTAACATTCCTCATCTTTAGACAGTCAAGTGCAGCCAAATGCTAAATTCATGCTACCTAGAAAGATATACCAAGAAATCCCAAAGACCCCAACTCATTCATAGTCCTAAAAACTAAACTCTGATCTCCATATCACATATAAACAAGGAAGAAAGGTAACTCAGAAGAGGTAAAAGGAAATGTGCCTATATTGGTCAGCACATCACTCACAAAGGAATTAGGACACCCTTTGACAGGAAACAATTAAAACCCACTTAATCTGTAAATTAACATCAGACTTGACAAAAAAATCAAATCGCTTCTCCACATTACAGTAAGGGGCAACAACAGCATTTGAAGTAAAGCCTGATGTCATACAAGAACATACTCACATTCTCTATAAACTGTGTATTGGACAACATAAGAAAGTCATTGAAGACATTATGAAGGCGACAATCTGTGGCTTTTGTTTCATGAATCAATCCATCTACTTGCTTTTTGATTTCATGAGTCCTGGAAATGGTTTGCTGTGAGAATTCTTGTAGAAAACGCAGAAGCTGTTTACAACAGAGGAAAGTAATAATCAGCATCCAGTTCCTTTTTCTTTTGGCACGTTCTTATGACTCTGGCAGAGTTGATCGTACATCTCAGCTGAGCATCAAAATAAACACAGTTTACACTAAAGCAGCCCCACGTACACTCAGGACCACGGCTCATCCTACTCCCCACTTCGTTCTTTTTCTTTTGGGCCAACTTCTCAGTTTTCTGACCCGGACCGTAG
>JANHFX010021760.1:0-11536 GCA_027560015.1 Chloroceryle amazona | reverse complement strand
AGGCATCATTGTGTGCTCCAAGTGACCCTGGACCCCAGCCCCTCACACTGCCCATGCTGCTCCAGAGCAGAGATTGACCATGGTGCTCTCAGGCTAAGTGAGATATAGTAGAGCCCCAAATCTTCTACATCCTGCATGGTATTCCAGCACCCAGGCCACACTAAGGCACCTGCCACCACTGTATTTCTTCTGCCCTCACCATCCACCATCACCTGCACAGGCAGGTCCCAGTCCAGGCACACAGTGCACGGCACACGGTGAGCCTGGGGCCGGCTGGGGCCACTGCAGCAACTCCCACCACTGTTGTCCTCCCCCAGCCCGGGGAGCGGAAAACGGATCTCTGCAAAGGGCAGCTCATGCGGAAGCTGTTCGCATCCCGTAGTGTGGGCTCAACGGGTGAGGAGCAGGGCAGCTCCCGGGTCGCCGGGTTATCGGATGATAACAAGCCAGTACAGCCCGAGCATGCAACTTCCAGCAATGCAAGGCTGCTTCCTTTGTTTTGGGAAAACAAGAGGGGAACGAGACCTTTTCTGGCACGTTCTTGCCTAGTCTGAAGCTGTCCCCCACTTGCACTGGCTTGGAGAGGAGCTGTCCCCTCTGCCTTGCTCCCAGAAGGAGAAGGGGAGCAGGGCCAGCCCTCGCCCTTTTCGCCTTTCCCACCTCTGCAAGGAGCAGGGCTGGAGTGGGGCTGGATGGCTGATCCTTGCATCTGGTGGGGCTCCTGGCTGCCTCCCCAGCCTGGCTATGCCATGGGCTCGCAGTACTGCTAGAGACTCTCCTGGTCCTACCTGCACAGGATCATCTTCCAAGCACCCTGAGAAAGGTGATGCTAATGCTTGGGGGGCCAAGACACCCAAACTTTGGCCTATGTGGACCCTACCATTATAGGGTTATCTCAAAACCTTCCCCATCCCCAAAAGCGGGGGATGAGCCCTGTATTGGGGCAGGGGAGAAGCATCAGGCAGCACAAAGGGCTCAGGCAGCCATTCCCTTCCATCCCATGGACCTGCTCCATCCCCACAGCAGCAGTACCCCCAGCTCCCCAGAGGGCTGCGGGTTTGATGGGGGTGTATGAGACCCTCCCCACCCCTTCCCCAGCAGAGGAGGAGAAGGAAACATAATAAGAAAAATAAAATTTATAAGCGAGGCAGTAATTACAGTGTGGCTACAAAAGGCTGCCTCCTCAGGGCCATCATTATGTGGCTAAATTTAACACCCCGCATGGCTGCTCAGGGTGGGGGCGGGAGCCGCGTCCTGGGACTCTGAGCATCCACACAGACGCCGGCCCCTTCTACCTTCCCTCCGTGCCGGCCAGGGCAGCACAGCTGAACGGCAGCCAAGAAAGCCATAAAGCAAGTCAGAATTTTTTTAATAGTCTATTTACCAAGATGCTGTTTTTACTGCCGAGGTTTCTCTCGTTTTATCTCTGGCTTTTTTTTTTTTCCCCTCTCTCTCTCTTTTTCCCCTGACTCCTGAACAGACTGGGCTGTATTTTCTGTTTTAAGTTCCTCTCTCTCACTTGCTCTAAATACTATTTTCAGAACTCTAATTTTATACGGTATGTCCCTTCTTTTTCCTCTTTTTTTTTTTTTTTTTTTTTTTTGTAAATATTTGCCATGACTAAGCCAGGACACATCCCGTTTAAAAGGCTCCCATCCCACAAAACATCAGCCCTTTAATGACATGAATCTCATTAGCTCTCCTCATGAAAAGAGGTATAGAAAGGGAGCATCACTCAGCCCCTCTGAGTTCCTGTATCTGCACAGACATATATTTAGCCGTGTGTACTGTACAGTCACAGGAGGGGACAGTCTGGGCACACGCACACCACCTTACTCAGACAGAGGGACCCAGAGTGGGGACCCCTGGGACCAGTGGGTTTTGGGATATCTGTCTGTCTGGTGTGGGTTTGGGAAGGGCTCTGGACCCAGTAGAGCCAGAGCTGGTCCCCAAGAGCTGGTCCCCAGGCACAGAGGAGTCTCAGAGCCCCTCAAAGCTGGGATGTGGGTTCCTCTGAAAGGCCTTCTCCAGTGTTGGGGGCCAGCTGTTTAGAGCCCACCCGTGCAAGGGACTGGTCTGTGAGAGGAGTCCAGGCACTGCCCTCTCCAGGTCCTCAGCCCCACCAGCCAGGTTCAGCACTGGGCAGCAGACGTTGGCTGCACACTTGGAGCTTGATCCTGAAGAGCCAGCACAGGGGCCTGGGAAAGGTACTGGGTCTGACAGCCCAGAGAGATTTCCTTATTGAGGTGAGGCTCTGCACCCACCCACACACACTCAACACTGGAGCTAGCAGAGCATCTGCAAGTCATGTGCAAGCACAGCATCCTGGGGAGCAAGCAGAGCTTCCAAAGGCTCAATCTTGTCCAGATTTCCTCCCAGCAGAGGAGAAGGGTCTGTCTCCATCCATACCAGAATCTGCTGTTGGGGAACCTGTCCACCCACAGCCCCATGCTTGGCATGGTCACCTCTACTTCAGCATGGTCTTCCCTTCTCCATTATGGCCATCCATTCCTTGGTGTGGTCCTTCCTTCTTCAGCAAGTCATCCCTTTGATATTGTCATCCATCCCTTCCTCAGCATGGTCATCCATCCTTCAGGATGAACACTCTTTTCTCTTGGTTCAACAGCTGTCTGGTACCAGGGGGTGAAACCCCAGCAGATGCCACAGGCTTCCCCATGGCTGAGATCTCACCTACAGAGCCTGAAGTGAAACACAGCAGGAGAGGTCCACAGAGAAGAATTTGCTCTCTCTTTCTCAGAAACTCTCAGCATTTTCCCTCACATTTCTGGTGCAGCCAGGTAATAGTGCTATTCCTCAGCCCCACCGCATCCCTATCATGCTGGCATCAGTTGAGTGTGTTAGCACAACCTCCTCCTCCTCCAGAGCTGTCCCCAGCAAGCTGGGTGTGAAACCCGTGCAAACATACCACTGAGCCTGCAGCACAGAGTACAGGTGCTCCTCCACATTTTGGAGGAGACACAAAGAGAAGTAACCCCAAGAAAGGCTGCAGGCAGACAAAGCCATGCAGAGGCCAGTACTGCTCCAGACATTGCACTGACTGAGCAGCACACGATATCTAATCCATAAATAAATCTGAGGGGATTTCACTTCCCTGCCATTTCCTTTAAATTGCTTTAAAGATTTGGTTTCAGCAGCTGAGGAGACCCAGCATTAAGCAATACCACCAGCTCAGGCAGCAGATGCCCACAGTCAAAGGATGGCTGCAGGCACGCTCTGGGCTGTGGGATCCTCTTCCCCACAATGGGGCCACATTTCCAAGTGTTTCCACAACCCAGAGAGCATGACACAACTGGAAGGGGAGATTCGCACCTCCCCAAGCCCATGGCTCCCAGAGCCAGGGCTTCCTGCAGCCGTGCCGGGAGCCAGAGACTGTGTGCCGCGCAGGACTCCACGCACGCATGCCCCGCCAAGCCAGGCTCCCCCCCCAGCCCCCAGCAGCCAACATTAATTCATTAACAGTCCCATTAACACCCAGCTGTGGTTTCCCCCCAAACTCAGGCAGGGACCTGCTCCCCTGTGACAGCTGCTGACAGGCCAAGTTTCCACCTTCAGCCCTTCTGGAGTTCTGTATAAAAATAAGTGGGGCTTTTTTTTTCAGAAGGAAAACTGTATTTCCCCTATCCGCACGCCCGCGCACACGTGCAGGACTCACAGCAGGAATTTGCTCCAATTTCCCCCACCCACAAACACATCACCTTTGGCCAGAGACCAAACATGGGCATTTTCAGCCCAAAATATCAAGTTTTTCTACACCCAGAAGACAAGAAGCTGGCATGATCCTGAGCTGGGCTAAATGGGGTGCCCGCTCCCTGCTCAAGAGGTGCTGAGAGACCTAGCAATGCTCCTGCTGGGGCCTCATCTAGCATCCCTAGCACAGCAGCTGCCAGCACCTTCTGAAGAGTTGCCCTTCCGGCATGGTTGAGCATCCTGTTTGGGATCTGGTACCCAATTTCTATTTTCCCAGACAGCCAGGAGCACCAGCTGTTCCAGAACCCCAAGCTGATGCCCAGCCCAGCACTGGGACCTGCGACCCAACATACATTTTCTCTTTTCCACATCATCATCTTTCCTCAACAGCCACGAGCACCAGTTCATTTCAGGAGGCCACCGCTGACCCTCCAGAAGCCCTGCACCAGCCCATGCCCCAGAGGGGCTGGTGCCCTTGCCCTACCAGGCTCTGCAGCCTGTGCCAGCAACACAGGAGATGGCTCTCTTGAGGCTCTCACTGGGAAACTGGAGATCAGGGAGCAGAAACCTCCATGAAATGCAGACAATCAGAGCACTGCTCAGGGCTGGATGGGAGCGCTACCTTGGCTATGTCACCAACAGTGTCGTTTTAGCTCCCTGGAGAAGACAAAGCAAGGGCCACCTATCTCCCAAGGTTCCTGGCTGCTATCAGAGTACCCTGCATCCCTTTGAGCCAGAGGTGCTCACCTTTCCAAGAGCCCTCAAACTACTCTTTCCTTTAAATTGCAAAGCTCACAAATACCCTATATGTTGTCTATATATTTGTGTACACACACACACAACACACAGAGATTTATTCTTGTTTTCAGAGCGGTTCAGGATACATTCCAGGACAAAATTCCAGCCAGTGCTGGAGCCAAGAACATCAGTGGCCTCGGCTTTTGCTGCCCCCTCTGCCTGCGCACACACTAAATACGGAAAGGGAGAGGTATAAATAGAGAGAGAAACACATGAATGGCCCTGTTTCCTTACACAGATGCATAGGACGTGAAGGTCCGAGTAGAGTGGGAGCAGGCAGCCTCAGGAATCTAATGGTTGTGCCTCCTGGGGTGCAAAGCAACCCCGCCTCCAAGGTTACTGCCTGCCCAGATGTGCCCAGCTGTTCCATACTACCTCTGCATGGGCTGGCACCACTGGCAGATGCTATGGTGGCCTGAGGCATAGGGAGGGATTAGCTCTCAGAAACACTGAAAAAAAGCTACCCATGGATGTCACAGAAGAAGGGGGAAATGGGGGGAGCTGGGGAAGGGACCAGGACACACGGTAACATGGTGAATAAACCTGGAAGCCCATTTTGTGCATAGTGTGGGTGCAGGGAGCTGGGGAAAGCAGTGTCAGGGGTGCAGGCAGCACTACTCCTCTGCCCTGCCTGTGGCCAGAAAGCCGGTGGGGATGGCAATGCTCCTGTTCAGACCCCATCAGCTGTGGACGGAGAAGCCATCATGTCCCTTGCTGACACAGAGCAGTGCCTTTAGAGCACTATCAAAGTCCACCTTGTTCTCCCCTCCAAAAGGTCCTTTCCTTGTAGGAGACGCTGCCACATCCGGAGCTCACATCAGGACAGGCAGCTGTGGGGCACAGCAGTGAGGGGCAGACCATGCCCCACACCTTCTCCCCACCAGATGTCCCTGCATCCCCCTTTTGCCCTCCTCTAACCCAAACACAGCAAGCTCAGCCTGGCAAGGCTGGGACCCCAGATGACCGTGTGCTCCCTGCTGCCCCCCGCATGCTCCTCAGGGCTGGGCAGCTGCCTGTGGCCACAAGGCCAATAATGCCCAAGATGTGGGAGCCGGGCAGGGGGGACAGCAGGCGGATTGCTGCTCCGCTTTCCGGAGGGGGAGGGGCTTTCCCCCTTCAATGCTCCCATTTGAGCTAAGGCCTGGCACTGGCTCAAACTACCACTTGCTGACATGAGATCAATCATCCCCTTAAGCTGAGCTGCTGTGCAGCAGTGCCGCGCAGACAGTGCCCATGCATGGGATGGGGCCTCTCCCACAGGAGCAGGGCCTGAAGCCTGTGACACCCTTCTGCCTTCTTGCAGAGCATCCAGCACAGCATGGCACAGTATGGCATAACACAGCGTGGCATGGCACAGCATGGCATGACATGCCATGGAGAGGACAAGGAAGAGTCTGACTGCATATGCCAGACCACTGGCACTGCGAAGCCAAAGGCCAGGCAGTGCCCCAGTGTGGCTGTTATGGCACTTGTCCATCACTCCATCCCCAAACGAGCCACCAGGGGATGCTGAGCTGAAGTGGAGCTGGGACCAAGCGGGCAGCTGCCCATACCTGGCCCCGGTGCCAGCCACTCTGCAGTGACAGTGCCAGAGCTGCGGCCAGGCACAGCCACAGCCACAGTCACAGTCCCAGGGGATCGTGCTGTGGACTCTCCTCACATCACCAGCAGGAACATCCTCATGGGGCTCCCAGGACAGCAGATGCTGCTGCCATTGCGCATCCCCATCCTTGGCAAACAAGGGCTGGAGCAGTCAAAGCCAGCCTGGCCCTGGCCTGGCTGCTGGGCCACTGCCAAGTTCAATCCTTTCCTGCATTCTGGTCACTATTTCAGGCAGGCTGCTGCCCCAGAGCACCTGTGCCAAGTCTGGTTCTAGCAGTATGCAGCTCCACTGACTCACTGATTGTGAAAGCAGCCTGTAGCTGCTGGCAGTGGTCCAGAAAGCATGTCCTCGCTGGGTACCCCTCACCTGATCGGGCCTTGGCACATAAATAAACAACACCACAGCACTGCCTGCCACACACCTCCATGGCAAACACCACAGGGAGATGGTGCCCAGATGCAACACCGTGAGGAGTGTCGATGCTCCTCTCCAAATGCCCTACTGTATAAAGTGCTGGCCCCCATCCCCTTCAGCCATCACATGTGGCACTCTGCCCCTCACATCCATTGCTGTTGACATGGATGCTGCTGCTCTTGTGTGCACACTTGTGCTCTTGCACATGTGCTCACGAGAGCAGGAAAGACCCTCTGTTCCTCCCAACTATAGCAGCATGCAGCACCTTGTGTACATGTGTGTGAAAGGCAGCATGTGCCCCGTTCCCCCCAGCACTGTCACAGTCCACTGCATTTCCAGTGTGGGACCTGGACCTCGGGGCAGCAATGAGATACAGTGACCAAGGCTTGTTTGGCAATGAAGCACTGACTCCACAAGTGGCCCCAGTTTAGAATAGGACACAGGCACTCATGGGTCTCATTGGATGAGCACAGCAAAGATGCTTGGCTCCACACGAGTGCTTGCTCCGCTCATCCAAGGATCCCCAAAAGCCAGCCCCACATGGTCACCTCTGCTCTGAGACAGCCTGCATAGGGTCTGGCAACTTTTGCATCTCTCAGCCCTGCTAGCAACAGCACTGCAGCCACCAGCCCCTGCCCCAGCTCCATGCCAAGGGACCCAAGCTCAGCCAAGTGCCAGCAGCATCTCCTCCATAAGGCCATGCACCCTGCATGTGAGCAGCCTATGTCATGCCTACACCATCAGCTCTGCTCTAGCCCAGTCACTGCTGCAAAGCCGCACCTACCTTGAATTAATTAAAAACATCCCTCCTTGGAAGGAGCCAAAGGGCTGCTTCCTCCCCATCACACCAGGCTGGTGGGGGTTTGAGGGATGCCATCCTTGCCTTGCAAAATGCATGGCCAGACCACAGCAGCTCTGCTCCCCAGGGTTTATTTTTAGTGCCTGTGAAAGAGGAGAGGCAGGCGGCACACAGGCAGGTGCCCAGCTAGACCCCAGGGTGGCAATGGCCGGTGGCCCTGGCAGGCACCCCCACTGCCCTCCACCTGCCCCATTGGCCCATGTCCTCTTGCGGGAGGGGGACAGGCGCCTGGCCCCTGTCCCAACCCCGGTGGGGAACAATAAAAGGGATGCTGACCCCTGGGCGCCCTGACGTCAGCCGGCACCACCGCCAGCACCGCCACCAGCCCTGGCCCCGGGACTCCTGCTCGCCCTCGGCTGGGGCCACTCTGGAAGCTGTCTGTTTGTTTATCTTCCTCTCCGGTGTTGCTTGTTTTGATGGCACATCCTCCTCCTCCTCACCGGGCCCCGGGGTCGAGCCGTGAACCCGCTGCGTCCTGTTTGCCGAGGTCCCGCACTTGGCTTGCGGAGGTGTGGAGCAGCCGCCCCCACGTGTGGTGGATAAAAATACACAGGGCAAAGCATCCTGGGGGCACAGAAGCTATATTTGCACTCATGGCATTGGTGAATTTGTCCCTAGCATCCCTAACCCTGCCCTCCTTGGGGCAGGGGAGGACAGCGCTGAATGGACCCCCTGAGCCTGCCCACCTCCCAGAGCCAGGCCACAGGCAGAAGCTGTGTTATGAAATACTGACCATAGCCAGGCCAGGGAAAGTTCTCAAAATCCATCAGTGGGCACTCCATATTGCCCTGTGGGGTGACCTCTGTAAGCCAAAGGGATACCTGGCAACAAGATACCCCTGACCTGCTGTGTCCTAGGCTGCTGGGAAGGGTGCCGGGTCAGCCCTGAGGCACTGAGCCCTCTCCAGCCTCCTTATCTTTCCCCTCATGGACGCAAACCCCTGGGCTTGCCAATAATAGCTGCTGGCTTTGACTCGTCTCACGCGCAGCTGCTGCTCTCCCTCCAGCTCTGCCCAAGTCCAGGCAGCTGCTCAGCAGTGAACCCTTGCCAAAAACTGTGTGTGTGAAAGCGTCGTTTCCTAAATGTATAAATATTCCCAGAGCTTTGCTGGAAAACTCCCCATGATTAGTTAAAATGCCCTGGACAGCCAAGTGCACTCAAGCCCGGGAAAGGGCACATTTAAGCCAACAAGCTGTGCAGCTCTGCCCTGGGGAACTGGCAGGTCCTTTCCTTTTCACAGGGGACACAGCAGCAAAGGTTTGGGAAGGAAGCAAAGCTGTGAGTGTTTTCCTGCATCCTGCCAGCCCTGTGTCACACCATCACAATCCCTTTCCAGTCAGGAGGTGCTTGCTGCCACCTAACATCTACAACCTGAAGCCCCATTTCCCAGAGGGAGATGCTGGAAGGACCATCAGACCTCTCCTCCTAACCTCCTGCCCACTGATGTTCATGCACATCCCAAGACCAAGCCGAGCAACGTGGTTTTCTTCCAGGCGGGCTCCCAGCCCACTTCTGGAGACATCAAGAGATGGAGGATCAACCACTGCCCTTGGGAGCATGCCCCAGTCACTAATCACCCACAGAAGCAAAACCAAGTGCCTCCATCCTAGCTTCAAACTCTCTGGCTCTGGTTCCTGATGCCTGGCTCGTGCTCTGCTGCTCTCCATGAGATTAAAGAGAGCCCTGCACTAACCAGCATTTTCTCCTTGTAAAGACCCTCACACACTGTAATCAAGGCGCCTCTCAATTTTCTCCCTGATAAGCTAGACTGATCTCTTCCCTTCCAAGTCTCTCAATGCCAGGCTCTCTCCCCAGCCCTCAGTTCATTCCTGCGTCTCAGCATTGATTGTCCGGTGTCTTTTTGAAAACCCAGACATGGGAGGCGGTCACAGTGTTCTTGGCTCCCCACAGCAAATCTTGAGGGACCCCAGCCCCTCATGCTGCTCCTTTTTGGAGCTGGAAAATGGACTGCTAAATTGCCTGGGGGCTCCAAAATACCTTCCCAGAGACAATGAGATTTTCCAGCCCACCCTTCTGCTGCAGAAGAGAGGGGAGAGTGAGGTGAACACTCAGTTTTGGTGGTGGAGAGCTTCAAAGCTATGTTTGGTGTTCCTCACTAACACAAGACCTAGGAGGCATTAGGAGGAATGGCAGAGTACCACATTCAAACCAAAGGCAGCATCTCATGGCTCATTGCCATAGGACGGTACATGGGCCAAAATCATCAACAGGAGGTTTATAAAGCAACGGGATGACTACAGAGAGGACGGATTTCCCCAGGCAGACCGAACACACAACTTTATCCCTCCACCAGCCTCTACTCCTTGGTCAGTGCTCAGACCTGACTGCCTGGGGATGCAGAGGGGGGGTATTTCACAAACCCTCCCATCACCGATCTGGTGCTCCCTCCCAAAGACACTGCTTCTGGACCGTTCTTGCAACACACAGCACCACCTGTCCTCCCATCTTTTGAGATGAGCTCTCCATCAGCTGCTTCTTCAAGGCTCTGTGCAGGGGCACATCACTCTCATCCTGACTACCCTGCAGCATCGAATCCCCGTTCCTCATGCCATACCAGCTCTTGGAGAACTCTTGAGTTTCAAGCCTGCTGTTCACCTTTAGCAGATGTTGTTCATTCAACCCTTGGACAAAGACATACTTCATCATCCCCTGATCCTGGCACATCTGCCTGCACCAGAAGCAGCACTGAAACATTTACCAACTGCTTCTGCCATGTCTGCTCCAGTATCAATCATTTTACCACCTCCATCTACTAATAAGCTTATCCCGCTGCTGGGAGCTTGGGGTTTTCTCCGACTACACTAAATAAAACCCTTTCCTTCTGTCCTTCGCCATGATTTTTCCCCGATGTCTTTAGCTTCTGTTATCCATTTTCTACACTTCATAATTTCTAATTTATATAGATTGCTATCTACTCCCACTCTCCCATTTGTTATAAACTGCTCTTTTATTTCTAATTGCTGCCTTCACTTCGCCACTGAACCAGAACGGGCTCTTGGCCAGCACTGCCCTCTTTCTTGATTGTGGAATTGTGGCTTTTTGTGGTTCTGAAATTCTTCTGAAAGAGCTCACCATTTTCATTCACATTTTTCTATCTAAATGTTTCCTCCAAGTTGATTTCACTCATAATTTTCCCCCTGCTTTGGGAAATTAGCCCTTTCAAAGTATGAAGGATATAAATTACTGTTTAGGAATGTCCTTTCTTTGCCCAGGATGAATGTAATCTGGTCATGATCACTGGTCCCTAGGCAACCTCCAAGTTGCAGTCCAGCAGTGAATTCATCTCTATCCATCATAACCAGGCAGAAAGGAAAGCTGCCGTTGCTGGATCCAATGCCTCTCATATAAAAGTGGGATTGTCTCTAATTTTTAGAAACTTTGCAGATGGTTTATTTCTGGCTGTGCAAGAGCATCAGCATATGTCTCATAAAGCGATGTCCTCTTGAAGCCTGTGTGACACCACAGACACTGGCTGACTCCCTGGTCCCCAGCAGACGCCATAGCTGCCCACTTCTGAGCCTTCCCGGTGAGCACAGGAACACTCAGAAGCATCCTGAGTCTTTCTGCACCAACAGGCATCAATCATTTCTGATCTTGCCACATTAATTTGAATCATTTAAGTGCTTCTGCAATTATTTCCAGTAATGAAAAAGGATCAGAAGAAAGACTGTCTCCTTCCAGCCCCAGTTTCTCCAAAGCACATCTCTGATTTTAGAGACAAGCATGAAACAGGGAGAGTGGTGGGCACAGCACAGATAACAGGCTGAAAGTCACTTGGCCCCAAAACAAGCCACGACAAAGTTACTTCTAACAGCAGCGGATGAATCAAAAGGAGCAGATGGCTTCTCCTCATTCCCCTTCTTCCAGCTTGCTGTCAGCATCGGTGTTTCAGGTCCATGGCAAGTGCAGGAAGCAGGTGAGGATACCCCAGTGATGGCGGCTCCCACTGAGCCGCCAGCCCAGCTCACACCCCCACCAACTCCCAGCAGCCAGGCAGTGGTGACAGGATGACAAATCATGGTGCCACATCCCCATACAGCCATGACAGGCATGCCCCCAGCTCCGCTCACCCTACAGATGAGATGCAAGGATCTAAGGAGGGCCCTGTCAGAGCCAGCGGACATTACCCTTCT
>JANHFX010021759.1:0-13371 GCA_027560015.1 Chloroceryle amazona | reverse complement strand
GGCAGGGAGGAGGCGGGAGAGAGAGGGTGTCAGTCTCTTGCTGTCACACCGAGCGCAGGCGGCTACAGCTTGAGGTGAAATACTTAAAAATAGTAGTAGGTACTTCAGGCTCTGCGGGGGTCACCTGCTGTGGAGAAAGCAGGTATACAATCAGCGGCCTTTGTCAGCTAGATTTCCCCCTGTCTTCTCTCCATGTGACAGCAACAAGCTGGGATGGAGGTGGAAGACTTTTCAAAGCCTAAGGATCGAGAGCACAGCTGCCTTAATGCTCAGCCGCCTTAATGCTCAGCCTGGCTTTCAGCTGTGGGAAAGACAGGCTCTGCTTCTCGTGTGCAAAGGTAGAAACATAAAAGTGAGAACCTTGCTGGTATTCTCAGTGTTCTTAGGTGAAGAATGTGTTCGCTTCACATTCTCTGATAAATTAATTGTGCATCTGGAAGGTGCTAAAGCATGGTAATTTATGTTGTAGGAAAGACCTGAAGGTGCCCAAGAGTAAAGAAAGTAGAAAAGCACAGGAGGAAAACTTGTGAACACAAGTCTTTTGTATGAAGTGGTAGTGACTTCCTATCTTCTGAAAGATCAGGCAGGAACAGATGGCAACCCCTTCTGGTCTGCTTATAGGCCTTTTCCCCTCTACTTAAGAGCCTGTAATTGTGTTCAAAAGTGTTAGAAGGGGAGAATATGTTAGAAAATCCTGAACTTCTAGCATAAAAAGAATTTAAAATGCATGCAGATATAGGACAACTCAGTCTTGCTTTCTCACAGGAGTGGCTTGCGCCTTTGCTGTAAGGGAAAAAAACGTAGGGACCAGTACTTCCAAAGTACTTTTAGCAGTCCCAGGTTTTGCATTTTCATTCCTATATTGCTGAAGTATGTGCACATTTCAATGGAAGGAGAAATATTTTTGTTAAAGAATATTGTCAGCGTTTCACTTGTTGAAAATGTACATAAAAAGATAAAACACATGGGTGCTCTTTACAAGACGCTTGGTATTTTGTTTGCTTCTTTTGTTTTAGTTTGGTTTGGGTTGTTTTTTTTTCATTTCATAAAAGAAACAATTATTTTATGACCAAACCCATTTGAAGGAAATTTCCATACCTCTGTTGGTGGTCACAGTGTAAATAGCTAAAAATACAGTACACCTTTGATGGGTACATACTGGTACTGTCCTTACCTCTCCAACCACCTATGTTCCTTGATTTATTTTGTTTCCTCTTCTCTGTTAACTTATTACTGTTTGTTCCTTATTGTGCAGATCTTGCCATTTAAAGAGAGTGTAACGAGAGGGTGTAATGGGCGATGTGTTTTGTTTCATAGTGTTCTCAGAACAGCTGGCTGGTAGTTATTTGTAAGGGCCCTTTAACCTTCAGGCTCTGTGGTTGGGATTTTGTTTGCCATTTTAATAGGGATAGGCAGGAAAGGAAAGAATAAAAGGACTATTTTCAGACCCTGTGGTTCATTAATTATGCAAAAGCTCTTTCTGTTTTTGTATCATGGCAAAGCATTGAGTCTTGAAGGGAAATGGAAACATCAGTATGTGGTGATAACTCCCAGGGACCCACCAAAAACCAGACTTTTGCCTTTGATATCTACCTTTGCAGTAATATCAGCAAAGAGCTACTATTCCCATGTAGAACAACCAATTGCAAGCAAAGTTGTCTCAAAGAAAGCCATCGGCTAGAATGACATGTTCATATTTTGAAGAAATTGCTCTGCTCTTTCTGACCTTTCTTAGGAAATTGCCATCATTGTTTATCCGAGGCTTTCCTCTGAGTTTCTTCGCGTGTTTCTGAGTGTTTAAGCTGTGTTACCCGCTGCTGATGTCTGTAAGCTTTATGGGAAGCTGCTCTTCTTCTGTATTTTTCCATTTCAGGATACCAGCTTGTAGCACCAAGGTACTGAAACACATTGGAAGTGACATAACCTGTATCAATATAAGCAAGTGGAATTATTTATGTTATTAATACATATAATAAATTACTTCTCTTTGACAGAAAATATATATATGATTTGTCTTTAAATGTGGACCTCTGCAGTCATTTTTCATACTTTGATACTTTGAGTTCCAGAGTTTAAGTATTCACACACTCTCGGAAATAACATTCTGCAAATGAAAATGGAGTTGAAAGGTGAGGAAAACTTTATACTTAAAAGTTCATTTTTCTAGTGCTATGAATTATAATGTATTTTAAATGTTTTAGCAAAGCCTGAATTATCTAAATGCAAGTAGTTATTTCTTCAAGGATTTTATTTTTCCAGTAGCATCACTGCATTTTCCAAATCTTGGTTTTGTCTGAATTTAGGTCACGTGGTTTGTTTTTCTTATTTTTTGTAAGATGAAAAGACAGTTGGTTACACCAAGGAACATGCAGGTTTAAAGGAGAACCTGACTCTCCATAGAAGAAAGCTTCCTACTGTCTCCCTTCCACCTTGTGTTACTCTCAGTGACGAGTGGAGCAGCCTGGGACAAGTGCAAACCTCACTGCTGTGACCACATAAGCATTACTGTCACCTCACGGGAGGGGTAGGGCAGCAGGGCAGGGCAGCCCAGGAATTAACCCAAGGGAGAAGGAAGGGTTGCTTCCACACTCTTTCTGGTTGGGCCTGTAGAAAACACCAGTCTACTTACTGCAAAACTGCTTGTGGAAGCCCAAAGAAAAGGAACTGGTTTGTGGTTGGAAGTTCATTCACTCTACTCTCTGTGCACTGAACCTTTAAATGCTTAGGAATCCCAGCCCACTCCGGTAATCGTAACTGAAGGAGGTAACTGAATTGTCTATTAAGTTACAGCTCATTTCAGATTCAGTCACTGCATTTCCTTTCTCACAGAGATTCTATATTACCTGTTACAGGTGGGTGATGGTCTAGAAGAAATAGGATCTGGAGCCTGTGGTAGTTTTCTTTGTTTTTTCTTTTTCTCTGTATTGAATTTATAACTTGTAGATTTCATTTACAGAAGGACACAGAGTAGCCACAGAAGTTGCAAAGTTGACTATTACGTTTTATTCTAATTAGTCAGGAAAGCCTCTGCTCATTCCATATGGCTGTGGCAGTGTAGTGTCAGTAGGAAGAATCTTCCTTTGTGGGCCAGCCATGCAGCACAGCATCCTTGCTATGAAAGTGAGCAGGCTGGAGCCTGAGAACCAATGCTGTGGGACAATAGGTTCTTTCATTTCTTCCACAAATGCAGTCTTGGGTGCCAGCTAGAACTTTCTGCAGTGCCTGTTACACGTCTTTCTATTTGCTATGACTTTTCTTACACTCATTTTTGACCCCAGACTATTTACTTAATTTATGCCCTTCCATTTTGCTCAGTAAAAGATAACATTGATTTTGCTTTGGATGTAGAACCGTACTTTGCGTATGCTGGGGTAATATATGAGCAATTCTTGTTTAACTTTGAAATCAGTTATGGAGAGCTCTATCTCTTTTCAAGAGCTCTTCTACCATTGCTTTGTGGCCAGAAGCATTGGACTTGTATCCCTCTCCTTTTCAGAACTGTGGAGAACATGGACTAAACAACTTATGGGAATTTGAGGCATCTTCTCTCTTATCTTAATACCTATTTATGGATCATTGCCTGCAGTAACTGTGGAACAGTTCTGTAGCTGCTCAGCATATTAGAGGAAAACATTTTTCTTTCCCCAGCCCAGCTAGCATCTAGCCTTGCATCAAAGCTTGTCTTCAAAATTGTACAGTGCAGGGTTTGTTGAAACATTCTTTTTATTTTCTTTCTTGGTTTATACCTCAGCAGAAATGTGACTTCTGAGTTTTACACCCAGCAATAACCATGAATGGAGTCAATAAGTTCATTTTGATTTATCTGCAAGTATTAAACAGAATGTTTATTCTTTCCTCTTAAGTTTTCTGAGAGTTTTTTAAATTTAATATGAACCCAAATTCATATTAATTAATTAAAACTCCCTTCAGCCACCATAAGATCAAGAGTTTCACTAGTTAAGAAAAAGTAAAACATGTTCTTTCCTTACTGCAATCTGCAAATCCATCATTAGAGCACATTTCCTTAACAACAGAAATCTTACTCTGGCTTTGAAACATCAGTTCTCGTTTGCAGCATGTCTGATCTCCCACCCTGATCAGCCCAGTTCTGTCCAGGAAGCCCCGTCCTTACTGAGCAGAGGGGGCACAGGCAAGGGCATGCAAAACTCACCCTTTGTACTGCAAGCGCTAAGTATGATGTACATACTTGTGCTCTAAGAGCTGCCTTGAGATCAGTAGTTTAGAATCATAGAATCTTTACGGTTGGAAAGGACCTGTAGGATCATTGAGTCCAGCCTTCATCCGAACATCTCTCTATCTACTAGCCCATAGCCTCAAGTGCTAGATCCACTCATTTTTTAAACCCCTCCAGGGATGATGACTCCACCACCTCCCTGGACAGCCTGTTCCAGTGCCCAACCACTCTCTCAGTGAAGAATTTCTTCCTAATATCCAATCTAAACCTCCCCGACACAACTTGAGGCCATTTCTTCTTGGTTTATCATTAGGAAATTGTGAGAAGAGACCAACACCTACAACCTCCTTTTAGGTAGTTGTAGAGGGCAGTAAGGTCTCCTCTCAGTCTCCTCTTCTCTAGACTAAACAACCCCAGTTCCCTCAGCCTCTCCTCATAAGCAGGCTTTCCAGACCCCGCACCAGCTTTGCTGCCCTTCTCTGGACCTGCTCAGCACCTCAGTGTCCTTCTTGTACCATGGTGCCCAAAACTGGACACAGTACTCAAGGTGTGGTCTCACAAGTGCTGAGTACAGGGGCACAATCACCTCCCTGCTCGTGCTGGTCACACCATTTCTGATACAGGCCTGGATGCCACTGGCTTTCTTGGCCCCCTGGGCACACTGCTGGCTCATGTTCAGCTGTCTGTCCACCAGCACCCCCAGCTCCTTTTCCACCAGACACCTTTCCAGCCACTCCTCCTCAAGCCTGTAGCATTTAGTGCCAGTAGGTCAGTGAACAGCTGTCAGATATGTAGTGCAACTCGGCACCAACTGCAATTTGGAATGTGATGGATGACTTTATTTTCATGTTGGTTTGTTGTTTTGTTTTTTTTTTTTCCCAATTCTGTATCCAGCATATAACAAACCTAAGGAATAGGCATGAACTACACCTTGGTTCTTGTTGGGGTTGTGCTGGGACTCACCCTACTGATCCTTACTGCAGCTCAGTGGTGTGACATGGCTAGCTGTGTCCTGCCAGTCCTGTTCTGCTGCTGCTGCCCTCCAGAAGGCCAGAATGAGATCCTATCAAAGGTCAACCTTCGTCTGGCAGACCGATCCAGACCTGAGGCTTCTCTGTTGCAGGAGATTGTCTGTGGTCCATTAGTACTTCTTGCTTCTGTGTGGTTTTGCTAGCTGATACAAAAATAGGGGGGAAAAAAAAGAAAAAAGAGCAATCTTTATGCATCAGTGTTCTTCGAGGCATATGGCTCCACCTCATAAAGCAGGACTGAGAACATGCGTATCTTGATCAGCCTGATTTTTGTGTTCAGGGAGTTTACTTCTATCAGCTCCAGGCCAACTAGAGCCACTAGTGTAATGAAGTTGTTCACTTCTTGTTACTTCACAACTTGAAGTTGTTTTTGTAGGAAAAAGCGAATATGCTTAACAAACCCAGAAGCTTAACAAGTGTGTGCTGCTGTAGGACCTTTAACAAATATAAGCAAAATGAAATTGAACATGCTGCAAAGTAGCTTGAGCAGATGGATTGAAAGCATCTTTTGGGGTTTTTTAAGATTGTATGTGCAGTCTGTTGACTGTTGCTTACATTTATGATGCATCAACGAGACCTGCAGTCTGTCCAGTTGTTTCACCTCAGAGATAAGTAAGTCTAATAGTAAATCTTTGGTTTTGATTGCATCCTAGTAAGTAAAGATAATCAAATTTCCTTCTGACCTTAGGAATATCTAGAATTGAGCAGACAGCCAAGTTATTTTAATTGGTGCTTTCCTGGCTACCCTATTATTACCTTCAACTAAGGACTCTTCCCATAATATGTTAAGATGACACTTACAAATGCTATTAGTGTTTTATGTAGATATCCACTTTGCTCATGCTCATCAACTCTGAAGGAGAAGTTGTCATATGACAGCTAATCTATGTAGCTGATTTTTTTTTTTAATTATTATTATTCTTTCTCTAAACTAAAATACTGCTATATGTTGACAACAGTGCCTGAAGCCCCATACAAATTTAGTGCCTGGGTGCCTTGTTAACAAGTGTGAGAACCCAACAGCTGATCTGGAGTGAGGTGACATTAACCTTGGAGAACATCCATACGAGTCCACCTTCTAAAACTAACTGTCCTTGAATAAATATTGATTCTGTGTGTTACAACCTGAATTAGAGAAATTCAGTTAAGTTCCTTTAATCAATTTTCTATACATCTTTGTGACAAATTTTGGAAGATGTCTAACTTTTTTTGTACATGTTGTGGTTCTTCAAGTCCATCATTGCATGTCTTATATATATATATATATATTTATATCAGGTTGAAATCTACCAGCTTGATAGGATATTTTTGTAGATTTGAAGAGGGCCAGAACTGATTTTATTTGAACTCTAGACTTGGTTTTGAAGTGTTTGCTGCTTTCTCTAGTTAGGTTTCTTGGCCTCGAATTGTGTCTATTTAAAAGATGAAGCCAAACATCTTTATTTAAAATACTCTCACAATAATTACAGTATGACAAGTTGCTGTTCAAAAGCTAGAAAGCTACAGCACAGTTAATAAGGTTTTCTGGGAAAACACTTGCTACTGCTATAGCAGCTCTTTCACAGAGGTCATGGCGGGGAGCCAGAGGAGGCTGGTAGACAGCTAGGCAACCAGAAAAGAACAAGTTTGTCAGCATGTACAGCTGATTACCGTGAGAATAATTTTCCATAAGCATAGCCTGCAGAGTGTTTGCTTAAGGGGGGGGTTAATTTTTCACTAAACTTCCTACAAGCTAAGCCATTTTTAACTGTGGTAGAAGGTAATTTGTTCAGATATGGCTCAGTACATTTTTAATGCTATTTCAATACTACCTACTCATTGCAGTAGGCTGAGGTATGTTTCTTTGGAATATATAGGCCATAATGATCCATTATGACAATAATTTTGGATGGGTGTTTTGATTTCTACTAGCTACAGTGATCAGATCATGAAAACATAAGAAATGTTCTTAGTGACAGAAGAAATAGCCTTTAGTTATTATGGTCTCCTGCTTGTGAATGTCATCTAGATTGCCAACATAGAACCATAAGAAATAAATTCGTTTTCTTTTCTAGGTTGGTCATGGTTGTAACAGTAACATAACTCTGTGGGAATATGGCTGATCTTATAAGATTTATGGTGCTCTGTAACCCAAGAGCTCTAATCAAGTGTAACTGAATCATAGTTCCAATCTCCAAAGCAGGTTTAGGTGTGTTCAACTGCTGCACTGTGTCTGTCTATACTTGTCCTTTCTCTGGCTATCTCTGTGTGAAAGGTCAAGGCTGAAAGAGAATATTACACAGGCCTGTGTCATATGGAGACTTCCTTCACACTGAAATAATCTGGTGTTAGCTGGTTGCCTAAGGAATGGTGTGAAGCAGGTGGACTGGAATAAATGCATGAACTCTAAATTTTCAAAAGAAAAGTCAAAAATCATTTCATATTGACTCTGAAAAAAATGTTTTTGATGAAATAATAACCCATTCAATTTTTAATACTGTTATACAGAATTTTTGCCAAAGTTTCTATAACCGTGTGTGGTTTATTTCAAACATGATGCAATCCTTAACCTGCAGCTTGCTTAATTTTGCAATATGAGCTGTCTTCATTTATTATTTATTGTCAGTGAATATGAGGAGAATCAGAATATTAGACAGAAAGAGCACAGTAACTTTGAGTCACAGGAATGAGATAAAATTCCATAGTAAAGTGTGCTGTGCTTAAATGTCTTGGTTGAGAATACCAAGGGGGAGGTCCAAGAGGTGTTGGGAGCTGCCCTGATAATGTGGCTTTGGAAAGGTGTATGCAAGTCCTGGGGGCTGCAGGAGAGTGATTCCTGCTACAGCCAGGGAGGTATTAGTGCCACTGTGCAAAGCCCAAGTACACCTTATCAGAAATAATGTGTATAATCTTCTCTGCCCAGTATCTAGAAGATTAATTTAAACTGGAAGAGGTTCAGAGGAAAAAATAGCATGTGTCTGAGAATAAGAAAGAGGAGATGAGGTATCACAGCAAAACAAAAAGATATAACTGTTTAAATATAGAGTACTTTCTGATCGTTGAAGAGATACAATTTCTGTTGCATAGTTTCTGTGCATACATGTAATTTCTAGACAATGCACAACGACTATATCCTCATTTGTCAGGTGACGAGGGGCTTTATGGAAAAGACATCAGAGAAGTACCACCTTCTTTTAAAGGACAGGGCAACATCCGTTCAAGAAAAGTGTTTAGAAAATAATGATGGATACATTTAGACAGAAATTTACAGATTCCTAATTGTAAGCGTAGTCTGTAGTGTGTCTCCATCAGGATTAAGTGGGATCAAAAAATTGAGCTGCTTTTAAGCTGAAGCTGAAGACATTTATCAAAGTGATTCTAGAAAATGTTTTTAACACTGAGGACGGGACTCGCTAGTTCAGAAAATATTAATTTTTCTGTTCCTATTTATATTGTAGGTATCTTGCCATCTAAAAAGTAATAATAAACCAAGTCACTGCTGTGGAAAGAATTCAAAGTCCTTCTGCTTTGAGCTGTGTAAAACTAATAAATGATTTTGGGTCTGTTGGAGAGCAGTAGCTTCTAAACAAATCTGTCCTGTCTTAATTTAAGTCTGTTTAGTCTGCAGCAGTAAAATTGCTCTGAATAGAAAATACATGATAAAATATGTCTAACAGGTCTTGTCAAAAAGCTTTTTCATTCTCTTTAGAATTTTCCAAAAATAGACAGTCTCCACTGCATTTAATAAAAAGCACTAAAATTGCTGAAGGCAGAACCACTTGCTGGTTACTTTAAAGCAGAAAAAGGTTTAGATCATCTTTTTACAGTGTACTGCTCACTCTCTCTATCTTGGAAGCCAGTGGTTGAATAAAGTCTCTCTGGGAGGAAGTTTCCATTCTGAGTCATAAGCATTGGATTGACAACTTTTACAGAAATTTAAATGCAACCCTGTTAAACAATGCACTTCTATAAATGCTGAAGGATGGGTTTCTCCCACTGAGTGCGGGGGCTCTGAGCTGCAGCATCTTGGAGAATGGCTTGTGGAGAATTTGTGTAGCTGTGCAAAAGCAGCAGCGCTGGGAATTTCTAGCACTTCTAGCATCCCATCAGGATAATGTAATGGTACAGGACCCACCAGCCAGCAGCAATTATCTAAAGGGTGTTTGCCTACAAAGATCAAGCAACAGCCATGTAAATAAAAAATTGTTGGTTTTCCTTCAATATCCTATTAGAACTGGATAATGGTCTTCAGGTGTCATCTGAAACAAGTGTATCAGTAAAATGCTAATAACTATCACAATACTTCCCAGCATATATATTAAGCATACAAAATTCAGAAAAAAACTATTTTCTCTAAACTGTGGATCCATCAACATTTGCTTTATCTCCTATAACTGTGAATGTAGCTTAATTTTGTATTCAGTTTCTTGCAATTGCAGACTCTGGCCACAGGTTTTACCCTTGTAACCTCTGGCTAACCTGTACATGAAAAATGTAAATGTGCTAAAAATTATTAAAAAATGCAAGCACCACTCATGTCACAGAAAAATAGGGAAAATATTTTTTCCAATATTAAAAAGAATAGTTTGGCGAATGTAAAAGCCAGTCCTGCCCTCAGGCTGTGGAGCATACACAGCAAGGAGAAAACCAGAGAAATCACAGGTGATGTTGTACTAATGCAAAGGAAGAATGCTGAAAAAAAGGAGATGTGAAGATGTTGGACAGCTTTCTGAAACAGCAGAGAAGATAATGGTTGGACACCATGATCCCCTGGGTCTTTTCCAACCTAGATGATTCTGTGATAATACCAGCAGCTCCCATCATCCCTTCTTCTGGTCACGCACAACGATACCGCACAAGTAATTTCTTGTTTTCGCTCTTCTGCTATCACAACCTCTAGATTGCTTAAGATATGGCACTGGTATTAACTTCCTGGAGAAGGGCATCTCAAGGTGACTGCAATCTATACTTGTGGACAAACCCTGTACAGCTTGTCACTGTGCTTATCGGAAGAGAGGAGTGCCAAAAGGGAAATGCAGAGAGGGCCTGACACTGTTACAAAGTGCTGCTATCAACATTTTTTGTCTTGTAGCTATATTTTTGTGTTCCATCTCGACTTCCACATGTTATTTCTTCTTTGTTAATTTAAAGCACACTTTTGCTTACTGTTAATGATCAGCTGGTCTAACTTTCCCTTCTCCCACAGTTACTAATAAAAGTTCAGAGTTTGTGCTTTGCTGTACTTGCTTTTCTCTTCGTGAAACTGAATAGCTGAAGTTATGCCAAAAGTTTTAACAAGCAAACAAACAAACCCCAGCAAACAATCTACAGAAGTGAGTTGTGTTCCAACACATACTCTGAGCCAGGAATCAGAGATTTAAAATATTTGGAAACAAAACTGTCCATTAACCAGTGCAGTCCATAAAGTTAATCAGCTGTAATACACTCTAAAGACAAGCAGCTACTTTCACCCCAGGGGGTAACACCTCTCCCCCCAGCAAAACGGGTGCTTTCCAAGTCTGTAATGCATCGGTACTTGGTGTCTCATGATAGCCCACAGGAAAGCAGTGTGCTCATCCACAGGTTCCAGTAAGGTTGCTGTGTATTGCATAGATGGGAGCATTTGTAAGTGTATATGTATGTATGTGTACATATTTATATATATTAGTACATATATCATCACTGATTTTTCTTACCCTACACTGCTGTTCCAGGATGCAATCTGGCCACTTGAGTAAAGGCAAACTCTAAACTGAGAAGGACCATTTGCTTTCAACAATCTTGAAGAGCACGATTTGTCTTTGGCACTACAGATGCCTATTATACTGGAATTTTTGCACTAGCTGAGAATATAACTGAACTTTTAACGTGTCTGTACCGTCTGGATGAAGTTTTTACAGCCGAAAGCCTGAGGACAGCAAGACTTCCAAGAAGGTAGAGCTTTTTCTTAGAAGGCTCTGAACAGCTCTGCTTCCTCACATGGATTTTTGAAGTTGCTTATCATGATCATCCAAGATAATTTGAATACAAAATCATGTGGAAAAACTCCTGCTGCCAAAGTGCTGGTATGTTTGCAGGTTTTGTAAGCAGCTGGCATGTAAATGTAAAAACATAAACCTCCTCCTATAGTAAACATTTACAGTGAATCAGAGACATCTGTAGTGGATGCAAGTTTAACTCTATAAATGTATGAGAATTTAAATGTGCTGTGAACCTGACTGGTTCTCCAGTGTGTAGTCTTATCTGCGCTGAGGTAAAAGAGATTTTTACTTAATGAAATGTGTGAGAACAGTCCTGGACCCCCCCAATAGTCATGTCTCAGTGCTCAACCCTTGTGTATTCTCTTTTCAGCCCTTCTAGAGCTGAAAGGAAAGCAGTGAAGTTATAGAGACCTGTTAATATCCTTTCTCAAGAGAAGTGGAGATCCTGGGAAGGAGATCTCAGGTAGGATATATCCTGTCTGGAATCCCTGTAGATACTTCCTGAGTCAGCAGTTCCTAAATGGACACCTTCATCTCCTTGAGGAAAGGTGTGACATAAATAAGGCCCAGATGAATAATTGCCTAACAGCTTAACCTTCAAGAACTGGAAACTCTGATAGCTGTGTCCAGCAACTTGTGGGTGACAGGTGTGTCCAGCTAGGGAGGTGAAGGTGGAAGCACTTGGACTTTTTGTGTTTTCCCACATGAGCTTTGGGCAGCAGAAGGCTCTGAAACTGTGCTGTGTCACACTGGGAGGATGGGCAAAATGTGTCCCACTTCTTCATCTCACCAGAGATCTCCACACCTTGCAGGTGTTGGGGAACAGTTGGGCAGCAAAGCCAACCAGCCATCCTGTTTTGTCCCTGTGCTTCTGGGAGCAGATAGTCCTGCAACAGAGTCAAGGGAAGGAGCTGTACCCAGAAGTTGTGAAGTTCAACCTTTTCTGTTCAGCAACAGGGAAATGACCTCTGAGCTTTGCTCACAAGGGGTAATGGCAACACAGGACCATATTCTTTGCCTAAGCACCTGATTTTGGAAGGAGGGAACACTTGTGCTACCTTTTGCTTTACAGCCCAGCTCATACTCGGACACTGATTTTGGAAAATAGATCAAATTAGCAAGAAATATCTCAGGGTTAACTTGCATTTCAGTGATTAAAAGAGCAGTTATTGTTACTTTGCACATTAACTTTTGTGAATGCCACTTTAGATGTACATTTACCACAGGCAAAAAGAACTAAAACCACTTCTAAATGAAAAGCTACCAGTGCTATAATATATAATTTCTCTCATAGGTTCACCACAAAGGATCATGCCAACCTCTTGATGCATCATGTGCAGCCCTGTATTAAGCTACTTTAATGACTCTTAATTCAGTTTTGATCTTTAAAACTTGTTCTTGAAATTCATATTTAAGATAGTCTGTATTAAGCCATTTGGAGTGCTGAATTAAATAGCATCCACGGGGCTTAAAAAACCTTGATAATGTTGTTTATAGGAGGCACAAGGGGTGGCATTCATCTGACTGCATGCAAATTGCACCAGGAGCTATCTACATCTATGCTAATCACATCTTTTTCCCTTTATAACAAAAGAAGTACTTTAAGGGTATGAGTCAGCTGATCTATTCTATATATCTGGTATATGGACAAACGCAGCTCTCTAGTGGCTTCAGAAGAAGCTTTGGCAACCAGTTCAGGTATAGACATTTGTACTGGTGGTATCTGAAGAGAGGTGAATGCCACTGAGATGACTGCCAGTAATTATGGGCATGTCTTTAAATAATCAAGCTCAAGCACTACACATTTTACTCTTAGCCCTACATCTGCTTGCATATCAAACAAGCTGGTAAAGCTCTATCATCAACAATATTCTTGGTCTTTTCTGTCTCGTAGTAGGTTGCTGACAAGTCCGACTAGTCTTTAAAAGTAGAAATCAAGGTATTAAAAAAAAAAAGACTGAGAAGAATGAGTCTGCATTCTCAGAACGAAGGCACAGGTCTTGGTTTTTAAGAAAAGTGAAATCTTCTATATGTAGGTCTGAAGAATTTTTACTTACTTCTGGGAGTCAGATATTGCCATTGCAAATGTAGCTATTATTTTAGCTTTTCTCTTCTTCTTTTCTTTTCTTTTCTTTTCTTTTCTTTTCTTTTCTTTTCTTTTCTTTTCTTTTCTTTTCTTTTCTTT